>JBBPCS010004122.1:0-11616 GCA_037974645.1 Hollardia meadi
TCTTCTTCTTCTTCTTCTTCTTCTTCTTCTTCTTCTTCTTCTTCTTCTTCTTCTTCTTCTTCTTCTTCCTCTTCTTCCTCCTCCTCCTCCTCCTCTGTTTATAGCCAAACCCAAACCAACTTAAGGTGCATACCACTGGATACTGTATTGGAGTGTGTAGATGTTCTGCTTGTTACGTCAATGAAAGCAATTTGTCTCTGTATTATCAGCTCCATTTATGGGCTATAATTTCATTATTGGCCTATAGGCAATAATATAAATTTCTCATTGTTGATGTGCATCTTTATTATAGATGTAAGATGTGTTCAGCGTATTGCAAAATTAAAGGACAGAAGGGAATCTTTACACTTTAATCAAGCAGTTTATTTCAGAACACATTAAACAGCTTTAAATATAATTGTATAATAAATACAGCTTTATACACAAGTAGAATTAGTAGAAGTAGAAAAAGTAAGAAGCTGAAGGAAAAAAAAACATTTTCAGGGCCTTTAAAATAAAATGTATGCTGGTTCTGTGGTGAATTAATAACTAGGTGTGTAAACTTGTGGCTTAGAGACATATTTAATACATTAGTCTCTGTAGAAAGATTTCCACGTGGTTATCCACATTGAAAAGCCATGAAAATTTGTCTACATGCTCTTGTATCGAAAACAAACCCCCCAAAAATCACATTTTAAAAGGCCTGTTGCCATGCATGCACCTCCTGCTCCTCCTCACCTGGAAGTACACACAAAAACACAGGCACGCAGACATTCTCACACCCTCGCGCTCTTTCACATGTTGTTTTGATAGCAGTGATTTGTTCCAACAGGACAGCAATAGAGCTTCGCAACACACGCTGTATTAATGATGTGAGAAGGAAACAATCTTTATGTCACACTTTCTTTAGCTTCATTAACAGCCTCTGCATATCACATGGGGCTGGGTGCACTTGTGTGTTTACTCATGCCTGTCTGTGTGTTTGTCTATATTAGAGTCGTCAGCTGGAGTCGGAGACGGGGACGACGGAGGAGCACAGTCTGAACAAGGAGGCCAGGAAATGGGCGACCAGAGTGGCCAGAGAACACAAGAACATCATACATTACAAGAGAGTAAGATGGAAACACACACACACACATACACACACACATACACATACACTCACACACATGTGAATATGAATCAATCAATCACACTATTTCTAATCAAGTCATGTGTTTTGCGTGTGTCGTTTTCAGTGTCTGGAGGAATGTGACAGCCATGGTTTACCGCCCACAGAGCAGGGCAGACTAGACCTGGAGCTGAAGATAGAAGACACCAAAGAAAACATGCGCAAGGCTGAGGTCTGTCAACATTTGTTTCGATCACAACGCTGTTTAACAGAGGATAAATAATAGGATATGTTCCTTTAGCACTGGTGCCTCGGTGTCTGCATTTAAACTCCTCCCTTTCTGTGTTAGGATGTTGTCCCTGGTTAGACTCTAATAGCTTGCACCGGATACGAGGGTATGGAGAACGTATGGATAGATGTCTTCCTCTCTTCTGGAATTAAAAAGATGATGGATTCTTCTCTACCAAACCTTCAGTACACAAAAAACTTGAACATACAGTATTTATGTGAGTAGTTAGTGTGGAGTATTCGGTCAGTCCAAACAGAGAATAGTGTGTTCAAGGAAAAAAGGGGGTCTTTGTAGTGAATGGCAAATTGTACTTTCTTCCCAAAAGTACACACTGTAAAATCTGTGGTAGTAAATGTTGCAAAGTCGTAGACTCACTTCCTGCTGTAACTTCAATGCGACATTGGCCTACAGTAGAGAACAATCCCTCTGTTTCAGTGACAAAATCAAATTCAGCCCCTATCCATATTCCCCTGCTCATTGTTTGAGTAACGAATTATTTATGTTTTTAAATGCAAACTGTGTCAGTTGACATTCAGTCTGCTCATCCGCTTGGCCGACGTAGCAGGGTGCAATTAAAACACATGGCCCAGGGTTGATCGATAACCTTTCACATCGCAGGACATGTTATTTCATTCAAGTCATTCGACCTTTCTTAGCCACAAAGGCCAATAATCCCCTGCTGTACATGGTTTTGATGTGTTCTGTTCAGTGGTAGAGGTTTAAACACACTTGTGCTTATTTCTCTGTCTCAATTGCTCACTGTTACAGTGCACAGGTGTGATAGCAGTACAGCTATATGCTATAATATATAAACTATTAGATACAATAGAATTTTTTTAAATTTTCTTGCTCTTTTAGCTCTTTCCTCCTGTGTTCACCCTCCCTCACTGCTTCCTTCTACACCTCGCAGCCTTTCCACGTACAGAGATTTTTATCATTTATGTATTGATTCTCACAGATTCACACACACTGACTGAGATCGCTGCACCACCTCTCATCTTTCCCAACTCAATTCTGTCTCTGTGCTCTCGCAAAGGTCTCTATATATCGGTGCTCTTTTCATCTCTTAAATTTCACCTTGCTGAGCTCACTCTCTCTCCAACACTGCCTCTCTGCCTCAATGCGACCTTTCTTATCAGGCTTTCACATATCTGGCACCCTCTGCTGTCAGGTTTGGCCAACAAACACTTTTCTTGTGATGCTGAGCCTCTGTGTGATCACTGTCTCCTTGTATTTTCTTTTTTCATCCCCTAAGGTGTTTTTGTCGATTATTTGTTCAGCATATTTTATGTCATCTTTACTGCTTTTATTGATAGACATGCTGTTATTTCAGTCTACCTTACACTGCAAGCATATTTTTGCATCACCATCAGAAGCTTGTGATCTCACTTTTTAGGCTACAATGTAATTATTCACTGCAAAGTGCAAACATGTGAACACTCCACCTTTTCCCTTCCCCTCCGTCTCTCTCTGCCTCTCTGTTTCAGCGTCTCTCGCTCACACTGTCTGTCTTTTATTCTTTGCTCTTCTCAGCCAGCATTAGCTTGAGTAAGATGATGAATATTTTATGAGCGCGATTTGGTACAAATGGCTTCATCACAGAGCTCTTATCACAGAATTATAAAGAGAGTGAAAGCAGTACAAAAGGCATTATCCAGGCTTGATTACAGCATTATCTGGATAGTGATTGCACCATTCTGTCCTTTTACATAAAGTGCCATCTTCATCCCATCCATTGACATAAAAAAAGATGGCCGACGCGTCTCCACTTCCTCCCATTGTACAAAAATGAAGCCAAATCATCCCGGATACGAGCGCTGCCATCTTGCGCTGGTGACGTCATTAGGAGCCAGAGTCTGCGGAGTCACGATATCGAGTTCCCGCCCATTCACCCGCCCGCCCAATCACGAGCAGGGCTCAACTGTCAATCATGACGTTTCACCCCGTTTTTATAGCATCAAATAACTAATCAAAAAACAAACTGAACAGAAAAATGAACACTTGGCCCATGACCACCACGAGTAAAATGAAAGCTTAAGCACAGAAGGTTCCTACCAGCCAGTAAGAAAGATTGATGGCCTCGCTGCTGTTCTTGTATTGATTTTTCACACACTGCCTAATTTGCTTGTGACAACATCGTAAACGCTTTGAAGGCCAACTGACTTTCAAAATCAGTGTTTACTCTGTGCGCTTTCTGTGCTTAAAATGTAGCCATCCTTCACTGGATCACAAACTGCAGGTGAAGCTGTGCTAGAGATACGAGTTTCAGGTTTATTCGAGATATAGGTTTAATATACATACTGGAAAAGGTGTAATGTCAGCAGATTTCCTGCCTTGCCTTTATGGGAAACACGATGCAGGAAGCATAAATATCAATTCCATGAATCATGCAAAAAATTAAAGTAAAGCTTGCAGCCCTATTTATTAGCCGTGCAAACTGTTTAACCGGGGTTTATGTTAATTTTAAGAAACGCCAGGGAGGCTGTTGCTTTTATGGACATAACTAGACACAACAGTAGGTTGGATTGACTAGTGTTCATATTGATATTGTGGAAGGTGGAAGGTGAAATGTTATTACTTGTAATATGGTCACAGAAGATTTAAGGTCCAGTGTGTAGGATTTAGTGGTGTGGTTGCAGATTGCATTCCTACGGTGGCCTTTAAAAATGCAAACAAAAAACAAAAGGCCGTCTCCAGAGCCAGTGTTTGGTTTGTCCGTTCAGGGCTATTGTAGAAACATGGTGGTGCTACATGATGGACTCTGTGGAAGAGGACTCACGCTCTCTCTGTAGATTTAAAAGCTTAACCCTGAGGTGACAAACACGCAGTTCTTATTTTCATTTGATTACACACTAATGAAAACATAATTATCAATATTATATTCCATTTCTGCCAATATATCCCCATATAAATCCTACATACCGGACAAAATGTCTCCCCTGTCGTACTACATGGGTTGCTCTGCTGTCACAGATTAAGGAAAAGGAGCAACAAAACTAAAAGAAATAAAACAAAGTGGATGTTTTATGCCTTGGAATCTATTCTGCAGGACGCACCTCAATCTTTAGAAGGATCCCATAATTTCGCCTTTGAATGAAATCAATAAACATTAAACAGAGAGAGTTACGTATTCCGTTCTCTCTGGTTTTACGGCCTCTCTCTGAGTGCTTGATAAAAGACTCTGGATTCTGAAATTGCTTGAATAGTTATGACGGTAACAGAATTTTACGGCATGATTAATGGATGCGTGCTATGATAAAAGTTACATTAAAATTTTTACTGCATAAAACTAAACATATTATATATTCTTAGAATAATTAAACATAATGAGAGTGTGCCCCAGGCTGCTATAGAGCAACAAGCTTCAGAGATGAAGAGGCCAAAAAAAAAGCTATTAGGATGAATTTCTACTTGCGATATTTTCTTGAGGGAAGAATATCAATAACATCTACTTTGAAAAGCCAGTTTTATTATTTATTTATTTTATTTACACGGCCTCTACACTTTTTATCCTTACTCTCTCATAGTACACTTTCAAATCGGGCAGCAAGAGCATCCGGAATTCCCCACAGTGATATTAGATGATTATAGGCCTATTTTTTTGCTTTCTAAGGACTTCTCGGGGGGTGAGAGGGTGAGAGCAGTTGAGGCGAGAGGCTGTCTCCATGCTAATAAGCTGATGAAGGCTGCTCTCAAACTAGCTCCACCGAGCATCAAAATCCTTCAGACAGAAGAAGCATCAGAGTGTGCGAACAAAGCTAATAAGGATCGGGAGATTGATTGGTAGTATCTACTCATAATCTATCCACAATTCTATCTGCACTTATTAAAACACAGTGCACATATTGTCTAAGCCAATACCCAACAGTTCCCTGAGCTTAAGGTACTTTGTTTTGTTTAGCTGCATAATTCTGAATAAACAGTAGGACACAATCTTTACATATTGTTAATTGTCCAATTTGATCAGCTCATTGCTTTGGCTGCAGCAATTTTTTAAAGAGCACCAGAATTCTTAGCATATTAGATCTGCTTTCATGAGGGCATTTGTAAAAAAAAAAAAGAAGTTTTCCTTCTTCAGTATCTCCTTTCCTGTCTATCTCGCCAATTTTTTTTTCTGTCTACCTTTCTGTCTGTGATATTGATTAGCGCTGCTTAGCTCTAATCAAATGCCCTCCCAGCATTTGTTTGGTGCTGCTAATGGAAAGGAAAAAAAAACAACCCCATTGAGGCTCTTATGGAGCTCAGGTCTTTATTGATCAAAGCCGGAAAGTCTGTCTTGACAGTGTGTATCTGTCTGTCTGACTGCACGTCTCTATGGGAGTTGAGCTATCAGCTATCAATCTGTACTTTCAGCGTCGGTGGGAAAGGAAAGCATAGGATAATGCAAAGAGGAAATTGATGAAATGGTGAGAGACAGCAGGGAAAAAAAGAGAAAGGATTAGAGAGAGAGAGTTGGAGAGGCGAGACAGATTTAATGTAAGGGGTTTCCCTACTGGTGGTTATAGCATCATCATCCTGTTGTCTCATTTGGAAAGAGCACAGCACATGTTCAGTGTTCACAGCATGTGTAAGACTACATGACAAAGATTCAACACATTTTGGGGTGCAAATGTAGTTCACATCCTCACCCTGTCTCTGAACTGAGCTGCATATGATCTCAAAAATAAGAAACTTCCAGTAAAGATTTGATTCAAAGCTTCAACTTGAATATTGTAAAATTAATACTGCTGGTGTAGAGAGTAGAGACTTTTTTTTTTAAAATTCTATTGCTTGCTCTGTTATACAGGTTCACTTCTCCCTGCATCGCCTAATCTGCAAATAGCAAATTATATTGTTATTGACTTGTATTTGTTTTGTTTCAGCATCATGACTAACAAGCATTTATAATGTCACTGGGAAGAGGTTGGCACTACTGACTTAATATGACACAGGAAGTCACTTTTGCTGCAGACCAAATTGACTGCAGCCATTGTACTCCTTGTAAAAGGCTGGTTAAGACATGCTTTGATACGTCTGATACAAGGGGTGTTTTGTTTTTTTCATCTGTTTAGTGTTAGGGGACTGATGGTCCTCTCGACCCACAGCGAGACATTTTAGGTTTTAAATCAAACATTTTAAATCAACTCTCTGAATTAACTTGCATTTTACAACTTCTTATTTCCAGTTGAGTCCATCATTCCTCTCACAAAAGGCAGACATGAGAAAAACTGTGTAGGGCAGTAATATATGTGATGTTCTTAACATTCTTAACCCTCTCCCTCTCCAAAGACAATAAAGTTAAAAGCTGAGGCTCGGTTGGACCTTCTGCGGCAAGTGGGGGTCGCCGTGGACACCTGGCTGAAGAGCGCCATGAACCAGGTGTGCGAGTCTTTGAGAAGATGTATACCTCAACCTATGTATGTGTCTGTGTGCGTTTGTGTGCGAGTGCGCCAGTTTGGAATATGTGTATAAACCCCCTTCACTCTCTGTGCATGCTGTAGGTGATGGAGGAGCTGGAGAATGAACGTTGGGCCACCTACACTTCCCATGATCCCTCACTGTCGGTGAGACTCCTCCCCTCACTGTGTGGGAATTACTGCTTTCTTGTCGAGCCAGCAGATCTTATTCCTGGTTTTTTTACACAAATTAATTAAAATTAATCAGACGTAGGAGAGCACCTTTCACCACACAGCATAAGTTTTATCTGATTTGTGTTGCATGCAACTCTTTTACTCTCTTTAAATGGAAATCACCAGACCACTGTGTCACTGTATGTCAGTCATAGTTTTTCTTCTTACACTACACAAACGCTGCACTCGAATCACCTTGAGGCAAATTTTTTATTTGTAATAAAATGTATATATATATATATATATTTTAAAAAAAAGAGACTTTACTTGAATTCAGTACATTCAAAAATGTAATTTCAAACTCAAAGGCTCATAATCATGGACATAGTTAAGTTAAAAAAAAACAACACCCAGCTAGAACAGTTCTCCTGACAAATCACTTCATGAATGATGTAAATTGCAAGATAATTGACCTCAGCCCCTCTAGCTAATCATCATGCCCATTACAGCCTCTTAAAAAAAACCACGTCCCCACTGGAATGCTGATGTCGTTCTTGCACAATTGGCAGTTTTTATTTAATGACCCTTAGCTTTAATGGCAAGATAGACTGAGTACAGTATCTGAAGACAGAAGGGGCCTTCTCTAACACCTCATACAAGTGTTTATGAGTGTGCGTAAATTGTGTATGCATGTCATGGGGGAAGGAGGTGGACTCCATGCAGTTCCACATACCCCTTCCCTCATCACTGGCAGTAGCAGATTGTTAATTTTTCTACCCTATACAGGATCCACTTAAGATGGATAGTTTGACATTTTGGGCAATACACTTATTCACTTTCTTGGTTGGAGTTCCATGAGAGGATTTATATCATGTCATACCCAGGCCTAGCAGCTGGTTAGCTTTGCATAGCACAAAGACTGGAAACACCTAGTGTGGCTCCGTAAAAAGCTTATTAATATCTTGTATGGATAAAAAAAAAACCCAAAATGTAACATGTTAATCTGTGAGCTTTAGAGGTGCCGGTAGGTGCGTTTTGTTACATTTGGACAGAGTCAGGCTAGTTTCCCTCTGTTTCCAGTCTATATGCTAAGCTAAGCTAAGCTAACAGTTGCAGATAGCTTCATCATCACTGTATAGGCAGGGGAGAGGTGTGTAATCCTTGTCACTTAACTCTGGGCAGGAAAGTGAATAAGCGCATTTCTCAAAATGCCATCAAAGTGCCGTCAAGAAGCCTGATGAGCTTAGTTGATTTTTTTTCTTAAAATTAGATTTGCTCACATAAACCTTGTATGTGTGCGACTGGATGTGCATGTGAGTTATGGATATTTATGTGTATTTATTGTTGCATTTGTGGGTGTGTTTCTGTCTCTCCATTGGGTATACGGGGAGGAGAGCGTACATCTGTGAGTAGGAGTGTAATCCCACACGGGGGAAACGTGTGTGTGTGTGTGTGTGTCTGTCTGTCAGCAGGACTAAACATAGTCGGCCTGTTCCATTGGACGCGCTCGACACTCTGCTCGCATGATATTGGAGCTTGCAGCTAACACTAGAGCAAAAGAGAGACACTGAGTGTGAGAAAGGAAGAGAACGTGGGGATAACGTGGGAGAGAACAATCTAGAAAGAGAGCTAACTGGAGAGAAGGAGGTGGGATGGTAGGAGGAGTTGTGCACTGAAGAGGGGAGACAATTGAGAGTGGGCTGAGAAGGAGAAGAGGTGGTGTGACGTGGAGGAGGGGGGGAGGGGGAGAGGTGAGGAGGGAGTGGTGTCAGAGACATAATGTCGAAGCAAAGTTGGATGCAGAGGTGAGAGAGGGGAAGATATCATGAAACTTGAAGAGAATATAATGAATATATTGTAAGGCACCACTATACAGTAAAAAAAATATTTAATTCGCATGTTTGCACAGACAAAATGGTGACCAAAACAAAGAACTGCATTTAGATTTTTTAGATTAAAACATAAAGCATTTACACTTCCAAATACTTGATTAGCTGCGAGTTGTTGGTAATGTGAATTTTTGCATTTTATCAATATATCCTTTGGGTATGGGTTTTTTTAAGTTCTCTTTCAACTCCCTTATTTTTCAAATAAATCAGTTTAAGGGCTAGACATGCTAAAAACTCCTCCATCTGGCGTGGGTGTCATTAAAAGAGCAGACCAGGAGGCACATGGAGTATTCAGGCAGCCTTGGATTTTATTTGGAGTGTACTGGAGCCTTAAGAGACTGGCAGCGGCAAAGAAACAGGGATTATAATAACAAGTTGGAACAAAAGGAACTGTAAAAGGAGAAGGAAACAGGAGGAGGGATTGTAAACAGGCGTTTATAGGGAGAGGTTCAGAAGTGACCGATGGTCAGACAGAAGAAAGGATGAATGGATTGTGAATAATAATGTGCAGAGGAGAGGACAAAAAAACCCAATGAGAGCAGGAACTTTCTTCAGCCCTTTCTTTATTCCATTCAACGTTATTATTACAACTATGAAATACTGTAAGCCATGAACTGTCTCTCAGGCAGCCACTGCTTTCATCACATTATCACAGTTATTACATCCAGGACCAATAAAGTTGGCCATTGGTCTGCATCTGTACAGTTGGCACAGACATTCAGATTCATTTTTGGTGATATTTTATTGGGTTATTGCTGAAATACGTGCCAGTCATTTTACTTCTGGGATGAAATGGAACTGGCCTTGAGGCAGCGCAGTGCTCTTTTAAATCAATGCGGTAAAGTGGATTAGAGTGATGTTACACAACAAACATGCTGCCAACAAAAATATGACCTGAAATATCAACAAGTTGTTCTCCATCACACCGAATCTATCTCTCAACCCACTTTCGTATTCCAAGGCTGTGTCCGAAAACACTTTGCACTTTACAATATAAGTACTGTTGCTGCACAGGTACTACTGGAAAATTATTTGTTTATGTCAAGGGGAATTAATTAACACTAACACTCTTTACCAGCAACTAACAGACCACAACAGATGCCCTCCTTATTTGAGCGTATTTACTCTGAATGTGTAACTTGTTTACTAAATATTACCCTAAATAATTAATAAAATAATAAAAAAAAGTAGTTTAAACACCACATACACTACTTTCAGTAAATATCTCATCAACTATTGTATGGGCCTCCGCAAAACTTTGTACAGATATTCATGCTTCCCAGAGGATGAATCAAACTGACCACCATGAGGTTGGCTTGATTTTTAGGAACATTTCTCGAGATCTACAGAATGCATTGTCATGAAATATAGCACACACATTCATGTCCCCCACAGGATCAATTGGAAGAACTTTGGTGATCCTATGACTTTACCTCAACTTGTCCAATACTTTTGTTTATGACCAAATCCCTGCAAAATCAATGACATTCCCATCAGCCTCTGTAATCTGAGAGATTTATATTTAATGGCTTAATCTGCATTCATTTAAGTCCCACACTGCAGGTTTAACTGTGAAGTCACACTCAGTTCCTCGTCTCAAGTCATATAAACGTTCAGAATCTGACATACTGCTTTTCGATTCAGCAACTGAAAAAACAATGGATAGTGACAATCTAGAGGAACATTGGGCCATATTTTAAGGTAAAACAATATATTTTAGAACCTATTATCTACCGTCAGACAAAAGCTAACGTTAGAATTCAACCATTTCCAAGCTAACATTACAGTTTCATTGTTACACAGTGTAGTCTGCATGAACACTACACAGAAATATGGGTAAATGATGAGCATAATGTCATTTAACATTAACGATGCTGACTTAACCAGAACATTTCTGAGGTCGGGTGAAGAGACACAAAGACAGTGAACGTTACATTAAAACTTGATGACATCCACTGTGTTTTACTTCCAGGCTCGAATACATTTGTCCAACATGTGCGTTGATATTTCAGAAATAATTCACGCTTTCCCTATCATATCATGTAACACTATGAAACGGTAATGTTATCTAGGAAGTGGTTGAATGCTTACGTTACCTGCTGTCTAACAGAAGCTAATGAGCTTGTTTTAGCTTGTTTTACCTTGAATTATGGCCCGATGTCCCTCCAGATTGTCACTATCCAGTTTTTTTTTTTTTTCAGTGGCTGGTCACTCGAGAAGCGGTGAAATGATAACACCGTGTCAGATTCCCTACGTTTACACAACATGCAACCAGGAACACAGCAGTTTGTCATTGCTTCAGCATTTCCACTTCCCACCCTAAGCGTGACATCAGAAAAAAAATGGCCGCCATGTGAATATCATCTTGCACGTTTAAATTGACTCATAGTGTGTGCTGTTGTGGAGGGCAACGTACTCAGGACATTTGTGAGAAAATCCTGAGCATGGAAGCACTGCAGAAAAAATGTGTCAAAAGTCACATGATATATATATATATTTTTTTTGTCTTTTGTCTTTGTATTTTGTTCATTTTTATTAGGAAACGCCTTCGGACCACACTTGTAGGTTATTATTTCCCTAGAGAATAGATTCCAATTTCTAGTGGACCAACTTGCGATATCAACTCGTATATAAAACACACATCTCTTTTGTTCTGCACTGGTGTAGAGTGTACTGTGTCAACAGAAATCTGATGACTAAACATAATGACTTAGGAATGGATAAACACACGCACACACGCACACACACACACACACACACACACACACACACACACACACACACACACACACACACACA
>JBBPCS010004123.1:0-11616 GCA_037974645.1 Hollardia meadi
TATATTTCATTTGACATAGACCACATAAACCAAACTACAGGTATGAACACAATAAAAAAAATAAAATACTTATCAAACTCCTGGATGAATTCAGATTCAGAGGTTGTAAGAAAACTGGTGTCTCTGTCTTTTTAATCCTTACTATTTGTAAAAAGGAAGTTGCTGACAGGAAGCAATCGGATGCAGTCCTGCTGTAATGTATGTTTTATCTTGACCATAATCTACAAAACAGTATTGATTTTGTAGCTCATGATGGGGTGCATTCGTCAGTTCATTTGTCCAAATCAGAGAGATAAAAGAAAACAAGTGTTCCTTATACTGTATATCAGTTGCAGTTGACCCTTGTCATTGGTGTTACTAAATTTCTGATTAACAAGTAGGCTGCTTTACAAAAACACTGATACAAGAACATGTCGGCCTGCTACTTTATAGAAGGAGTCATTTTACACAATTTTCACCACTTAAAAAAATGCTTGAGGCCCTGGGCATGTGCCCAATTTGTCCTTGGTGTAATGCATCTATGCATCCAACTATAAGGAAACTATAGGAAACTGGCAGGAAACTACAAAATAGGACCCAAGTTGCATGAAACCTTTAGGTGTAAAAGCTAACGAGAAGCAACTGTTAAAATGTGCTTGACAGACTCAGATGAGAGCAATTAACATTACAATTCCAACACTTCTTCCAACATAAATGCAGAGTTACGGAGAAGGTATAAAAAATAAGATGACAAAGCACTCAGGGTTGGGACCCCAGAGCTCAAAGAAAGTGTCAGGATCTTGTGCGCTTGATGGTGGCTGGTGATCGATGGCTTTTATCAGCAGGAACACACACGCTTCCTATCGCTGCCCCCTCCCTCAGCGCAGGATTAGCCACTGGATACATGGATTATTCCACACACAGTTGCAAAGAGACATGCAAGTCTACACACACATACGAGCACACTTTTTTTTGGTGTGGCCATGTACACACACATCTGCCTCTCTCCTTCTTCATCTGCTTCCTCCTCTCCAAAGTTACTGTGCGTGTGTGTGTGTGCATGTGTGGAGGCTGCTGGAGGGAGGTGTGAGTGTCGAGTGTGTGTGTCGAGGGGGATTATGAGCATATAGTTAAGATTTGATGTCAATAGAAATTCTTTCTAATTCTCCCTCTTGCCCTCAGAGCACATTTCCATGCTGACTAAAGTACAATGGAAATCACAAAGAGGCTTGTCTCCATGCCTGCAGAGCACAAAGATTACTGTATACGCTTGTAATCTACATATTATGCTACTGTATGTTGCTAAAGGGATTAGTCTTAGATCTTAGATTAGTCTTTGTGTGTGTGTGTGTGTGTGTGTGTGTGTGTGTGTGTGTGTGTGTGTGTGTGTGTGTGTGTGTGTGTGTGTGTTTGAGTCTTGTACATTCATGCAGTTGTTAGTTGATGGATGCATGCATGCTGCTGTGTGTGCTGGCACACAATCCCGATATGAAGCAAATTAACAGGAAAGTTTAGACAATGTAAGAGGTTAGTTTATATTGACTTGCATTTAACTACGTGTTTGCATGTGCATGATTGGTACCTGACATAATCTGTGTTCTTTCAATGTGCAGATCTTCAAAAATGAATGCTACACTTCCGCAAAATGTAATTAAGCAATGGTGAATGGCTGTAAAGCATGTGAACATTTGAAGTAAGGCCAAAATTCTAGTGGATCTACCTTTTAAATCCTCCTCTATTTTGTCAATTTGATCAATTAACCTTTCCTTTCCTTTGACTTTTCCTCATTTAAGATCATACTTTGTGTAAAAAGTCAACATACTCATGGAATGTCTGTATTAAATTTCTATATAATGATATTGTGGGTCAATTTGACCTGGATGCTTTCATGTACAAAAATAGTTGCACTTACGCAAAATAAAAATGTGTCTTTGTTGTTATGAATGTCTTTTCTTGTATTCTGTTGACTGGTTCTGTAAAAAAAAAATGTTGTACCACCCTCTACAGTGCAACAGACAGATGCTAAAAAGTGAGCTCCCCTGATTTATAGTCTAATATCAGGTCAAAATTTTAATTTGTTGAACAGTTTAACACCAAAAAATTCTGCAAACCTGATGACATTGCCATCAGCCACAGCTGTACTTTGTATTTAGTGTTACTTATTAATTGTTAGCATGCTAACAAGCCAAACTAAAGCCTGGTGAACATGCTCCACATTATAACTGCTTAGTATATCAGGCTACCAAACCATCACATTAGACTGCATGAATGAATATTTAAACAGGCAAACAGTCAAAGGATATGTTGATCAGAACATCCATCCCTATTGGCAATTCAAAGGAAGCACAAAATGTGGGACAAAACTATTTGTAACTCGTAGGTTTGATTTGTACTCGTAGATTTGATATGTAACTGTGCACTTGGAATGCATCTGTAGGTTGCATTTGTACTTGTAGATCTGGGGCCGTATTAAAGAAACTTCCTATCGTAAGTCTTAAGTTAAGATAGGAGGAATCTAAGATAGGATTTTTCCCAATTAGGTATTACAGAAGCAAATCCTAACTAACTTTAGGAATCATATATTATCTTACCCCATCCTATCTTACCTCAGGTTAGGAAATTCTAAATCGTCAATCCAACATCACTTATAGACTTTAATGTCTGTTACCTAGCAACCGATGCTACTTTTCTCATCTCATCTAACCGAAACTGAAACAAACGGAAACACATTGAAACATGGAGCAAAAACAATGATTGGCATTTAACCTTAAGACAGACGAGTTAGAGGTCACCTGTTAGAAACTGTATGTCACAGACAGCCACCTCAGTTAAATTGCGTGACATAGTGGGCTGAGATATTTTTGACAAGCTGACAAGCTGAATCCCACCTGGGAGAGCCCCGTGTCACCAGGTCGGCCTCTCTAAAGCTGGTCATAGTCACTCGGCTAACTGCAGGATCTCGGCCCGGGGCAGCCTGTATCGACAAACGAGCATTTTGTCATCAAACCAAAACCCATCTTCACAGTCTGCCAGAAGCCTCTCAGTGAATAAATTTTACATGTTGACATTTCGTTCGTGTTGAAAAAGCAATAAAATAGCAGCCAAGTCAACTACGACTACCTGTTGGAAAAGTGAAAGTAAGGAAAGCTGAACAGTCATCCTAAAGTTAGGAGGGTTTATTTAAGATTTGGGGAAGTTAGGATGCTTGTGTAATACATGTTTCATATCTCAAGTTGAGCTAGGAACATTGATTTAGGAAATGTTAATCTGTAATAGCTTTTTTCTAAATCAGGTCCTAACCCTAGTTACCATAGTTACCAGATAGGATCTGCAAGTTAGGAAGTTTCTTTAATACAACCCCTGATTTGTAACTGTAAAACTGTAAAACATACAATTGAGATTTGTGTGAACTTTTTTCACACACAATTAGATAGATGTGTAACTTCAAACCTTTGTGCAAATCATCTTTATGCACTCACACTTTGGAAAGTATTTGTAGGTAAAAATCTTTATTTTCACTTTTCATGTGTTCACAAAACATCAGACACAGCTACAAATGTCCTTATGGATTCAAAATTTATATCCATTAGTTCAGATATTTTTTGACACATTCAAACATTTGAATTCATTTGTTCAAAACATTTTTATGCATTCACTCATTTGAATGCATTCATGCAAAGCATTTTCACACATTCAGATATGGTGATATACAGCTACAATAGAGTTGTCCCTATTCTAACAAAAAAAAAAAGTATAGCACAAACTCAGGAAAATCCATAGTTCTGTATCTGCTCTTCGTTAGGTAGGATTGTTTTCACATCATGCTTGTTCTACTGTAGAATGCAGGGAATACCAAAGCATTGGCGTGACCAGCAGCTCATTTGTAACATGTTACATTTGTAACTATGTAGATTTGCAAGCACAGCTTCATTAATTAACTTGTATTTTCATACTATTGTACATAAATAATTTGTTTGCAACCGTAGCTCATGCTGTTACAATTATGACTCAATTTGTAACATTGGAAAGCGTCCACTTTTGGTTTAATCCCTCACAACTTGGGCTAGTTCTAACGGCCGGGGGCCTGCAGCACGTTTGCCCTTTGTGGCCCCCATTTGGTTTTTCTGTGTGCAACCCAGCACATAAAAGCCCCCCTGTATATTGTAAAATGTTTGTGTGTGTCTGTGTGTATGTAGTATGAGGGGGCAGGGCATCTATTGAGAAATGGTCATGTTTAACTTAAAGGTGGGAGCTGGAGCAAATGAGTGGGCCTAATAGCTCATATTAATTACAGTTATTTTAGATGAAAATTCATAAATCTTACATGACAAGCTAATCTTTGAGTTCCACTCGATGAGGGAATTCTCCCCCAAGCTGTGAATGGCTAAGCAGTTAATACAGGCCATATGGCACATTTGCAGCTCTTAACGTGCACTTCATCATACTGCTTACGATCAAGGAAAACACATAGTGACTTCATAGTGAGCACAGCAGCGGTGAGCGTGTCATCCCCTGTGAGTGATACTGTCACCTTGTGGGCCAGCAAGGACTGAGCATGAGCCAGTATTTAACTTTGTTTTTAGCAAACAGACATATTTCATACAATGGTGCATTATTCCAAATATTTCATAATACTGGATCCCGTATAATGCGGTTGTTCAGTCAATAGTCTGAAACCATCCAACATCCAAACTGATACCGTCTCTATTGCTTGTGGACTGGTATGACATGGTCTGTCAATGATACATGTAGTGTGCCACAGAGTGCTATTAATGTGTCAACCTCTGATGGACACATTGTTCTAAATTGATTTGAACTAACTGGTTTGTCTTCCAGGATGTCAGCAAAATATTATTTTACCACTAACACACATAGCCTACGTATTTGAAGTGCTTAATGCAAGTGTAATACAGTAGTAGTACTAAGATAACAAGACATGATGAAGCTTGTAGTCCTCTGACAGTTGTTTTCACAGTTGTTATGATGGATTGTGGTGCAGCTGATTTCTTATCCATGGGTTCCCATTATGTCACTTATGTACCGGTCCGGTCTATGGCTTAATATCAAACCACTTTGAAAATGTTCACACCTGCTAACATCAATGTGATACATGTTGCTGTATATACAGTACATTTACATGGGTGCCTAGTTATAGCTAAAGGTGGGGGTGCAAAATTAGTGACAAGGGGAAGTATGGTTATCCTACACCTTTGAGCTGGCTGATATTTCCATCAACTGTAACTCTGGTCTCTCAGTAGTGGGGTTTAAATGTTAAAAATATAGAGATTATTATAGAGATTATTAAACAGAAGCCCACTGCATTCTCCAGGGAAAACTTTACGCCAAACACAACCGTTTCAAAATATAACATTCCTTACTAAAATAAGTCCTGGATCAGATAGACCGCAAATTAAATACAGACTCATAACACTGTTACCAGTTTTGTGACGGTAGTGAACTACCTGGTGTGCTTCTTTATGTTTGGTGCTGGAAAGCGCACACCTACCTTTATATACCCTAATATTAAATGTGTGTGTTAATAAGAGAAAAAGACTGACAGACAGCTCATAGTGAGTTGGACCACCTTAGAAAGATTTTTCCGTAGAAACAATGCACTGAAGTTACATAGCTAACAGGCTTGGATGGCTGTGTGTGACAAGGTAGATAATCTACCTGTTCCTGTGCCTCGGCAAAATCGAGCTTCGCCTTCTTGCTGTGCAGTTTGACAAAAACAAAATACATATCAGTCTAAACTTGCAGCACAATAACTGAAAACCAATCAGGCATTTGTTCAGAACGCAGTAATGTAGTGTTTCTTATGTAATTCTACAGCTATAAGACACTAAGTGTGGGAAATGTAATATTTAATTTATAAATGAAACAAGCAAATCTAACTGTTTTGATTCAGACTAGCTGGAATGTTTGAAAATAGCAAAGTTGTATCATGATCAAAAAGTGGGGATGCAAAAGCACAAGTTTTCTCCCCCAGGAGTCTAGTAGTGAGGGTGCTGCTGCTCCACTTGTTCCATTGCTCAGGTGCCTATACATATGAATAAATATTGCATTAGAATAAAAGAAATATGTATATCTGTAGGCCATAATATGTTGTAACAAAATGGACATCTGAACACATTTTTGCTAATTGACATTTGTCATAATTGTCACAACAGGACAATTGTTGTTGCTGAAGATTTCTGACAAAAAAAACAATATCCAACTCCATAAACATGTTTATATACATAAGATAAAACCTTACATGTCACCACAGTGATATCACAAGTAAAGGGTTCAGACATTTTGTAACCACCCTTCTGACTCTCATTCCTTTGGCTTCATTGCAGTCTGTTTGATAACAGTTATACTGCTTGTGGGCTGGTATTCCTGGTCAAATTGTGTGGCTGTCATCACTCTGTCAACTGTCTCCTTACAGGTCTCACCATAATGTAGGAAAAAACATGCATAATTGATGTAAGGGAGGTAGTTCTGGTTTGTCTATATGTCTATAACGTCGGAGAATATGTCAGAGTGCCCCAAACCTCATGTTCAATAGCCCAAAAGTACATTCATTTACCATTCCTCTTCGACACAGAGACAGGCTGAAGTACTGTTCTTTTGCTTTGCAGCCACCATTTGCATACTCCATCATCGGGGCAATAAGGGATGAACCAGGTGTCCAAAAGGAAAAAAATGGGATAGGTTGTCATTTTTTAAGGTAGAGATACGACCTTGAAGTGAGTGATCACCTGGGAATTGGCAATCACTGAAGCGACATGAACACTTCTGGGCAATATGATCAAAACGTTGCTAATATACAATACTAGTCCCATCGACTGCCACTGAGCACTTACTTACCCAGGGCATGGTAAAACCCTGTGATGAGCTCTGCTTTGGGTACATTAAGTATGTACTGTGGGCCTAGGTGGACTGTTATGGCAGTACAGAACTGCCTAACAATGTTTTAGACACTCTCTTGCAACAAGCCAAAATCAGTCTTTCCTCATTAGTGAATGTCATCACCTTGATTTCCCTTCAATGTAAGGATGAAAGAGCTTACTCAAAGATATGCTCTGGACTTGCAAAAGTTTTCCTTCTACTCCCCATCAATAACAATCCTAGAGTTGAAATTGTCCCACCATCTGTTGGTTCGATTGGGCCTGCTTAAAAGCCATTGTTTCATTGTATGTTCCCTGTTTTAATAAAATTTAACATGAGGGCAATTGTTTGTGCAGGGACAGTGTTCTCTACATCCCAAATAAGCTCAGCCTCAAGCATTTTTTTGTGATCTTTTAATCAAGCGCTCCCAAATCATTGAATTTCTCTACCTGAACACCATCTTCTGCAGCTCCTAACAGATAGGGACGGCTGTGGGGCTATCCTAAATATCAGCAGAGACAGAAATCAGTTCTTAAGTTCAATGCATTATTTCTAATCCTGAAAGTAGGGACAAATTTGTGTCATTCTGACATTTTTTGGCCAATGATTTTATACTCGGAGATGCTTGATTAATACAGACACTGACATGTTTTAAAGTAGGCTATATAATAGAGCTAGTTCTTGCATACATTGTGCAGTGCAGGACAACCCTTCTCCACACTGTTGTTGTGTCCCATTGTATTCTGTTATTTTGCTGGACAGTTAAAGTATTGTTCCGAATAGTCCATGTTAATAATAGTGCATAAAATAATAATAATAAATGATAGTAATTAAATTACACCTCACAATATGAAACTGTTGGATGGAAGACGCTGATGATTTAGTTACGCTGTTATCTTTCACCAGTCCACTACATCTCAGAGAAAAATGTTGTACTTTTTACACTGTAAAAAAGAAATAGTTGTTTTAACTTTTTAAAAAAAGTTAGTCTCACGCCTGCCCTCAAATTTTAAGTTTAACTTGTCTTTTCAAATTCAGTGAACTTAAAATCTTTTTTTTTTACAGTGCACTGCAGCACATGTATTTTTTTTTTTTTTTAACGATGATGAAGATGTTTTCTTGGTCTTGGCATGTGTTCTCTTATTTTGCAGAGCATTGGGCTTTCAGTGCTACTATAGAAGATTGGTATTCAGTAAATCCTTTGAAAACTATCCTATGTAGCAGCTCAATGCTCCACAATTTTTTAGAGCTAGTTTTTTTTGTTTTTTTTAAACTAAAAAAGCTGCCTACTGCTGCGGGAAACCTGTGTGATGAGAGTGGTGAGACTGCACCAAAACAGTAAAGTTGCAGATTGTAAAATCAAAGCAATGAGCTTCAGAGGCCAAAAAGGTCTGCAGACCTGAGGTGAATTGTAGAGTTGGCAATAATTATATGATTCATCACAATAAGTGTCACATTTCCTACACCTAGTACACCTAGTCATGATTATAGCAGCTAAATTCATATTTTAAAATGCAGAATTAACCGTAGGGGGAACCAACCATGTCAGAGTTTGAAAATTACTTCATTTGCTAAACCTCAAGCCAAATAAATCCATGCTGCATAAAATAATTCCAAGCACACTTTAAACTTTAACAGCAGGTAATATCCAAAAGCTTCTGAATGTGGTGGTTGCAGATGTGTACTTCATTGTTTTAGCATAATATATCTCAGTCATTTAATTAATATTTATTCAAAATGTCTCCTCCTGAACTCACTGCACATCATGTGGCAGGAATCTATGATGTTCTGCAGTAATAAAGGTGTTATTGGCTGCCATACATCCTACTCAACATTGTTACATGAGGTCAACTCACAGTGAAATAAATCAACATCCAACCACCACCCCGACCATTAATGTCTTATTATAAGTTTTCAGCTTTACAAACCTAATACTGCATACATACATTTCAATCTTATATCGCTTCTGGCCCACACAAGAGGGGAGAAAAACAATATCAGGCAAATTGTTTGTGAAAGATATCCACATTCTTCTAAAATATTCAATAAAGCCATGTCTGCTAGGAGCTGTGTGTATGACAGAATAATTATCAATTTCCATATCATTACGATATTAGGGACGGAAACAGCATAACAGAAAACATTTGTTAATGCCCAATGATTAGATCAAGTCTGCCGCATGTAGCATTAGGAGAATTCAATTTCAAATCCACAGACTTGTGTGTTGGCTGCAATCATAAAAAAACTGACTATGTCCTTGAGAATTTGTAGGCATCCTCGATTATTATGTAAGATGAAGAAGCCAGTGCTTCAAAACTGTGCACATAAGCGAATTGAGAGGAGTGCTGCAGAGTAAAATATTGTAATCAGTGGCAGCTAAGGCCCTGGAGTGAGATAAACATCAGCATCCAGAAAGGCTCTGTTCTTGTAAATGTTTTATTTACAAATGACTTATGGATGCCATCTGCATTAGATATTGATGTTCTAATGGAAGTGTGATTAGAATAATGAGACATTATACTATGTGACCTTTGCCTAATGCTTTATTGAAGTGCTTTCCAGGATTATCATTTTGCATAATTCATGCAAACAAACACAACACTCCAATTACTTTGTCAGTATAGGCCTTTAAATTTTACTATCGACCTCAAGGTGCCTGAATCAATAGTCCACAAGAAATGTGTATTATCATTATTACAATGATATTTTGCAGTTTTCTGGAGATTTATTTACAGATTCAAAGACGCCCTTACATTTTTCCATCTAACAGCACAGGTCAGAGGACAGAGAAAGATATCTTGATAGCTGTCATGATTTTTGTAGCCATGCTAGCGGCATGTGTGTACCTGTGATGGTACCATAAGGTTGACACTTTAAGGTTTTAGTTAAACGCCTTCCCAACGATGGGATGAATTGCCCAAAAATGTGGTACAGATATCCACGGTGCCTGGATCATGAATCATAAAGACATTGTTGATGCCCTGAATTTTCGCTCATCTAGTGAAATACTATATATGCTATGTATCCTAATTACTTTTCATGAGGATTCATTAATGGATTTTCCTCTAGCGCTTCCAGGAGGTTGAAATTTAAGGTTTTGGTTATCTTTATGGATAGCTTCCATTCATAAAGATAGCCATATAGAGACAAACAAGCATTCACACTAACACTTACACCTACAGGCAATTAATTAATTAATTAATTTAGTTACCAATTAACCTATCTTGCATGTCTTTGGACTGTGGGAGGAAGCCAGAGCACCCACACAGAAAGACCCCAGCCAGCCAGTGTGCTCACACCCAGAGCCTTCTTGCTGTGAGGTGACAAAGCATTCATTCATGTTCACGCCATAAGCAGGTCAAATACCTGCAAAACTAATGACATTGCCATACAAAATTGTACCGCCATCCATCCAATAGTCATCGAGCAATTTTATTCTGGACAAAGTGATGGACAGACCTACATAAAATTGTAGGCCAAAAAAAGCAAATAACCACCTAATGCCATTAACTGATTTGCCCTATAGTTATCTAGTGTTGCCTTTGTCAAAGCGTTTTGACGTTACATTAGAAATAAGCAAGTGATCTGACGTGATTTAATATTTTGGACTGTCTGAGGCTTAGTACTGCCTGCCTGACTGTGTGCTGTTGGGTGTGGTACCCTGCAGGAAAGGAGACCTTTTTGAGAGCCACTTGGACTTTAGCTATATGCCTTCATTCAGGCTTATTTTTCTATGAGAAGAAAATAGACAGATAGGTCTGATAGGTCCATAATATGCTTTCATTGAATATGAGTGTCAGTGAGTGAACTTGTTCGTTGCTCCATGTTTTTGACAACATGTTATGGAAGATTCTTTAAATAAGATACCAACAGTCCAATGATGTCTGTGATTGTAGATGTACTTTATGGTAATGAATGACTGAAATTGGCTGAAATTGTAAAGTGTGGTTGGGCTTAGTACTTTAAAACTACAATAAATTTGCCAAATTTTGTAGCTAATTTTCCTTTTGTTTTGCTGTGTTATGAATACCCCTTGGCCTGTGAGACATTAGCTTGTAATTCAGTAGTTTTTTTTTTTAATTTTCTGTGAAGTTTAAACAAATTACTATAATAATAATAAAAATAATAATAATAATAATAATATGATATTAAGACATTTGCTTCACATTCTTCTGCTTTCACATTGCCATGCCTTGGTCTTTGCTGAAACAACAAACTGTATTCATACATAGCCTATTAATTTGAATGCAAAGAGAAGTTACGATTTCCGACTTCCGTTTTCCCTCGTTCTTTTGCCGCGAAACATGAGCATCGGAGGTCGCATTTATCCACTTGGTAAGAGGAGAAATGATATTTAATGAAATGAAATTCTAAATTAGTATTGCCCATACTGATTTATGCCTTGTTGTAACATAGAACATAGGAGAGCTGTGCCTGAATCCACTGTCATCGCGGAGCTAAAGGCAGTGAATTCCACTACAGTGGTGAGTTTTTTACCTAGCCTGCTAGGCTAACTGTGAAGTCCGCTAGCATTCACGCTAAGTGGCGCAAATGGGTATGGCCATGTTAAGGTGCTAATTGTGCGAAAGCTAATAATTTTGTCTGTTGGTTATGAAAAGAAGTGTTACTTTTATGGCACAAACAGTTGTATTTAATTGTGTTTACTTGGGTTTATGGTGATTGTTACGGCCACCGCCGTATCTAGATTGCATGATGTGTTTTGTGTCACTGTATTTTGTGCAGAGTGAGTGTTCTTCTTGTTGT
>JBBPCS010004124.1:0-11613 GCA_037974645.1 Hollardia meadi
GTGTGTGTGTGTGTGTGTGTGTGTGTGTGTGTGTGTGTGTGTGTGTGTGTGTGTGTGTGTGTGTGTGTGTACCTTCTGGGCCTCTGCTCCTGTCACAGCAACAATGCGCCGGATGCCCTTAGCGATGGCCTCCTCAGAGACGATGACAAACGGTGCGGCGTGACCCGAGTTCTGCAGATGGCTGCAGATAACAGAAAGCAACAACACATTACCAACAGCGTCACAACACTGTGGGAGGCAGCTGAGAGGGACAGCAGGGAGGAGGAGGAGGAACATGGGCAGGAGAGAAAACATTACAGAACAGCAGCAGCAGGAACAAGAGATTCTTCCAAACAACATCAAAGATAACATCAGTTTATTAATGCCGGGGCCTCACTAGAGGAAAAGATTTTGGTTCTGATTCAAGAGTGGTCTGAACAGATTATTTGCCTAAATCATCCTATACAGACATAATCTTATTGTTAGCAACTTTCTCCCCAATTTCCAACTTTAAGTCTCAAACATGTTTGATATTTAAGACTTGAAATCCTGTCGTGTGACAGGAACAGTGATGGAATATTGAGCAGAAACACATAATCGCCAGAGAGAACAAACTGACCAAGACGCGTCACCAACCGGATGTTAACAATAAAACTTTATTTCCAACTCGTGCAGCCAAATGTGATTCTGTCTTTTCGCCAATGACTTGTGCAAACATAGCACACACAAGATTGTTTTTTCTGAAGTCACGTTTGATCAGGTGGGAATCGCCACCATCAGGTCGGGTATGAAGTGAAATATTTCAAAACTCTCAAGTGGCATAAAATGTTGGGACATGCAAAAAAACGAACTTCACATAATGTAATAAATGTCTCCTCCAGTGCTTAAATCAGAGCCAACTTCAGCACCTGGACACATAAAATACAGCTTGAAAATCATCTCAGCTTCGACAGTAATCAGATTAAATGAAAAGTCTTGCTATAATCTATGTCAGAGCAGGGAAGGCTTGGCATTCAGGTGGATTTAACATCCAGGAGAATACACTGTAAAAGTCTCTGAGGCAAGTCTAATCACTGGATTGAGCTCTACAAAATGGCCTCTGTGCACAGGGACACGACTGTCTCCCTGTCAAGACCCACAAATCCAATTAATGGCTTCCACTTTACACACCACCACTTCTGAAAACGTGTGGCTTCATGCAGATGCAGCCATTTATTCAGAGACAACTCTACGTCCCTGTGTTTATGAGTTACATTGCACTGACTCCAGTAGGAGTATATGCAGTAATTACCAACAACGCTTCACGTGGCAGCAAACAGACATTTAAATCAAAACAGGAGCTCATTTAAAAAAGGTGTAAACAGATGTAAATGTTCCATCCATTTTTTCTGCTACTTTACTCACTTTCACAAACATGTGACTATCATTATGTGTACTGACACACATGGAGCCTGTGGCTGTGTAACTGAAATATTGTAATAATGTAATGAGGCAACAACTGGAGTGACATTATAAAAATTATTTGACTTCTTACAAAAGTAATATGAATGGGATGTAGGGATGAATGATATAGTCCTGATAATGGGCAATTGATGTTATCTGCCATCAGTCGATAATTAATTTTAGCTGAAAACTAGAGGCGATAAAATGAAGCCGAATTGCTTTCAGTGATAACAAGTTCAGCAGCTACACATTCTGATACAGCAGGTGGTAAAGTTGGTTTGCAATCCATTAATTAACAAATTCAAGGAGGAGAACAAACACACATCTTAGCCTCTCTCACTCTTCGTAAAACACAAGTTATTTATCGATTATCTTATTATTATTGGTATCAGCTAAAATAGTTGCCATAAAACCAATATATTACCTACAAAATGCAGATACATTTTGCCTTTCGACATATTCTTTGGGGTTTGCAAAGAATCAAAACATTACTTCCACTATTTAATTGTTCCTACAGTTCACATGTGACTGTCTGTCCACCTACTATTAACAAATGTGTTGACATATAAACATAATAAAACCATTTACAATTTAAAACATTTAAAAATGTGCCTAGCAGCGTTTCTCTGCTAAGCTAGTTAGGTCAGTTCACCAGCTAGCTTTTCTTCATAGCTGTTTTGTTTCGCTGTGAGTCTATGTTTGGCTTTATATGGAGTAGAGATGAAATATAACAACCTGACTAACAGCTCAGACCAAAACAGAAAATCTGACTTTCACTAGCATGTTTTAATTAACCCTCATTGTACCCATGTACATATAGAAACATATGTACACTATGTACATGAGATTTTTTGTCAGCATCTCTTTCTGTAATAAGGTGGACTAAGATGCCAACTAAACGTCTACTGTCATGAGTAAGCAGAAATGAATGAGAAATTAATTAAAGCATCATGCTCACGTTCCACCACAAAACTCAATGGAGGTGAGAGAACCAGCAGCGCTGTCGGTGTTCTTCAGCAGGTTCTCAACGGGGACACCAATAGACACCACTCGGACCGGGTCGGGGTACGTCTCATCGAACACAGCACGCAGGCCCTGAATGGCCTTGGCTTGTGCTAGTGGGGCTTCCATGGCATACACTGTCTGGAGAGAGCAAAGCATGGGAGAGAGAGTTGTCAACTGATGGTTTAGATGTTAAAGTTAACATTCAGAATATTACTAGACTGAAAAAAAAAAAAAAACAGGATCAAAGTTTGGTGCAAACCCCCATTATCTGTTTGGCAGAGGACATTAACCATTTACTTTCTTATACAAAACCTTATTTCTGTTGAAGTTTCAAGGAGGCCGGAGGTTTAAACCAATGACATAAATAAAGATGATTTCCACTTGCTCCCACTGTACAAAAATGAAGCCAAAATATCCCAGCTACAAGTGCGGCCATCTTGTGCTGTAAATTGGAGCCAGAGTCTGCACAGTAGTGATCGGGCGGTGGAGCCATGGTATCGAGTTACCACCCATACACCCTGACTCAATCAGGAGCAGGGCTCAGCTGTCAATCATGATGTTTCACCCCCATTTTTAAAGCATCAAATAACTAATTAAAACCAAACTGATCAGAAAAATGAACAGTTGAACAAACATCAGTGTGATAAGAACTACCTAAAATGACAGAAACCATCTTTGGGAAAAATTTATTTGAGGTGTACTTTTGAGTTTTTAGTTTGGCCCATGTCCTATCTATTAACATGGGGGGGTTATGACCTATACCGCAGCCAGCTACCAGGGGACGATCAAGATGATTTGGCTTCACTTTTGGGGAGCTCTCATGTCGGCCATCTTTATATACAGTCAATAGGTGCGCCTCATTTCGCCTAAATTGCATCCACGTTTCCCTCACTTGCATCTTTGCCTTGTGTCTTAGTCCCTCCCACCGAGGATATGTGGAGAAACACAAGGAAACCAAACGAGGAGCAAGGAAACAAGGAAATATATTTTAAGAGAAATGAGACGTTGTTTCCTCTGAAGCCTCAGGTGAAGCGACGTCCGTTTCTGTTGATCAAAACTGAATCAGCTGATCACAGCTGGATCAGCTTTCAGTCAGCTTTAACAGCTGTAGAGACTTCTGGTGGAGTTTGTCTCTGCCAACGTGTTCGTATCTCAGGTTGTCAGATACCGATTGTTTGTAATATGTCCCTCGCATCGTACCCAGGTGCACAAGGTACCCTTTGGCATCCGTAGCTGATGCACAAAGGCTTGCGCCCTGCGCATCTTATCCTGACGCACACGGTCTAATAAAGACAGTTATCAGTGCAGAGCAGCAGTGTTTTCTCTCTTATACCTGTTTAACAAACAGCTGCACATGAACAATAAGCTGCAGTCTGTATTTATACTGAGTCCTGCTCAGAGGCTCAGGAACCATTTCTACTGACAGAATGACTTTATATTATTTATCTGTTATTTAAATCTGTATTTATTGATAAACTGACTGCAAATTAATTATTTTAATAACCAAAAATATGATTATGATGACGTTTTAATAGTTATTTTTATTATAGTTATTATAATTTATTTCTTCGGCTAAATGTTTCAGAGAAAATGGAAATGACGAAACATCAAACCTGATGTTCGGGAATGATCAGCCTCACGTGACTGAATGAAATGATGATAAATGATGTAAAAAGTGTTCGTTGCTGACAGACAAACAGACTCTCCTACTCTCTCTGACTTTAACTGGATCCAGAATAAAAGTTAATCAATAAAATAACAGATCATGAAAAGATGAAAATCTTTGCATAAAATAAACGAAGGAAGTTGTTTGTGCTCCTTTTATAATCCAGACCCACTATAAAACTTGACAGTAATTAATATGTTAACTGTCGAACTCCGTCATGAAACTCCAGTGTTGTTGTGATGTATCTGATCAGTCAGATTAGCTGCTGCGTCCAATCACTAGCTGATATGCATTAAGGGGGCGTGTCGGTCAGTAAAAGACTTCCGTCAGTGTTTCCTCTAGGATTTTTTTCAGCAGCTGGGGCGTGTCGCCCAAAGATTCTAGAGCGCTACACCAATGTGTCTTCACTGTCGTGTCAAATTAAAAGCCCTCGCAGAGTCGTGTAATTGCGACTTCATGACATTTCATAAAATTCTGAAGCAGCAGTAGCAATAATGCGCTGCAAAATGTACATAGTGGAAACCCTATCCGTGAAGGCTGCACTCGTGTATCCTCGCTCATAGCTTCTCAGAGATCTCTCCTCACTCCTCGGAGCAGAAATAAGGGCTTTGGGACAGCGCGCAAGATGGCGACTCAGAACAACTTCCGGTTCACACAAGGATCGAGGAGCGAGGAAATGACAAATAAGATACATGAGACGCACCTAATGTGTCATTCAGAGTCAAACCTCACTAAAAACTTCTACTCTCTGTTGTGTGATTCATGTGTATTCCTCCACTGACCTTAGCTTCTCTTATCAAGGCACAAGCGATCTCTTCAGTCCGCCGGACCTCCCCCGTGCTCAGGGCACCTTTAGCAGTGAAGTCAAAGCGCAGGCGGTCGGCGGCGACCAGGGAGCCCCTCTGGTCTGCTTCACCCAAAACCCCCCGCAGGGCGAAATTTAAGATGTGTGTGGCTGTGTGGTTGCTCATGATGGGTCTACGACGAGCCTAGAGAGAGAATATGAACAGATATTTATCAGCTCAAAAATATAAAATAAAATCAGAGCTTCATCAAGAGGCAATAAAGTAAGAGTCAAAAAACTTAATTTTTTTGCCATTTAACTGTCTGATAACGAATATGCTATCATGAAAGACATGTTCTCACCTCATCTACATGTAAGGTAACGTGATCTCCAACCTTCAGCGTTCCATAGACCGTCCCCACATGGAGAACGTAACCTCCTCTGACCTGCGTATTCTTCACTGTGAACTCCATCCTCTGCAAAGAAATAAAGAAGGTGGAGGGACAGCAGGGTCAGACATGTGACAGGCAGCCTTTGTCGATTAGCAAAGGGTCTTTTTGTCCTGTAGACATTATTTCCACAGCCAGACAAATGTTAACACCAACTAAAAGTCAACAAAGGCTGGTTTCGTTTTAGCTTTGGCACAAAGCTGTTTTTTTGTCTTGTTTTGCAATGTGACCACTGTGTAGTTTGGGGGGGTGGGGGGGGGGCGCAACACGCACACACACACACGCACATACTCTAGAGGGGGCTTTCTAATGCCTCAGACCTCATGGTGTTTTTAAGGAAACTCGGATAACATCAGTGGAACTCAATCAAACCACAGAGAGCCCACACATCCAACTTTCATCATTGTTTTTTGTTTTTGTTAAACTTACATCCCCTGTGCTGTCGTCCTCTCGAAGCATGTAGCCCTCATCAAATGTCTGACCGCCCTGCTCGGCGTAGAAGGACGTCTGGTCCAGCAGCACGCCACACTCCTGACCCGTGGTCACTTCGTCGCAGAAGGCACGCTCACGCCGCAGAGCCAGCACTGTGGCTGATGCCTGCTGAAACTCTAAACGCACAAACAGGCTGACGGTTAGTCCATCGACGTCCTGATAACACAGCCGCTGAAGCTAAACTTCAGTTTGAGAGAAAGCAAATCACTCACCGTATTTGCCGTCTTCGTCTGAGGTGTACTTGTATTTGGGAGAGTCATCTGTGGCGGGAACGTTCTTGTTTCTCAGCTCTTCAATTGCATAGATGTCTAACATGATGTGGTCCTCGTCGCCTGCGCCCTTACCCTGGGACTTTAACTACACACACAGAAACACACCACACACACGGACTTTAATTTTATAACTGGATAATGTTGAAATTCTAAACTGGGTAAATGAGGGCTATAGATGTTTCTCATTGTAAGTCTAAACCTGACAGTATCCAATCAATAAAAATCTACATTTGCTGTTTTTTCCATGAATCAGCTTTGTTTCATAAAGTGCATACAAGCTCCACAAAGTCAGGCTTTACTGCAGACCTGTTGTTGTTTTTATCAAACAAGGTTCCCTTTAAAAAACAATCATGGCCAAATTCAAACAATCAATATCAGAAGGCTCCCTTCACTTTCCTACAGCCCTCCTCCCAGCTCCTCACCTGGGCTGCCTTCTTCTCCTCTTCGAAGGCAGCCATGTCCACAGCCAGGCCTTTCTCCTCAGCGATGAGGGAGGTCAGGTCCAGAGGGAAGCCGTATGTGTCATACAGCAGCCATGCTGTGTCACCTGGACGCACAGACATACAGAGAGAGAAAAGCTGCTTGGTATGCAGGAGATAAGAGGGGTCTGCCTGAAGCAACAATCACAATCAGCTTTACTGTGTACACGTGCAAAGAATCTGACGGTTCCACTTTACAGTGAGACAGATAGGAACAGACAGCTAAAACAAGGACCACAAAGACAAAAAAAACAAAACATTTTGTTTATATTATTTATATACACAGAGTGGGTGATTAAGTACAGTATATCCATGTATACATGTCTAAGTGCAGTATCTACACAATCAATGATTTATATTTGATGATATATGTACAAGTTTGTTTGTTTTAAAGAATAGTTTGTATTTAAACTCCTCAAGTCAAACATTGAATGGTTGTTATTCCTGCAAAACGAGGTTATCATTTTCAGCCAGGAGATAGATGTGAAAGTCACAATGTCTGTGCCAATATTGTATGTGTTAGACTTGTGTTTTAGCATTAGCAGCACTAGCATCGTATTTTGACTAAGAACACAAATGATGGTTTCATGTGTTGAGACAAAGAAGAAAAACTTTTTTTTTTTTTTAAATCCTGACGCAGACAAAAATCTATTTTTACATATTGAATATAAAATCTAAGAGAAAGTGACGTGGGTGTGAGCAGAGATATGACAGAGAAAGGATATGAGAGGATAATCAAAGGAGAATAGAACCAAAATGTTGCTCTGAACTGGTTGAAATTATGTTAGAACAGAGTCGTTGAAGCAGTTGTTTTCAGATGATATCTAAAAATAAACCTGTCCACTAAAATAGGACATGTAACATGTGGCAACGCTTTTCTAAGCGGGTCTCACCTGGGATGGTCTTGCAGTCTCCCAGGCTCACGATCTTCCTATCGAGGATACGGCGCCCCCTGCTGAGGGTTTTGAGGAACTGCACTTCCTCCTCATTAATAATGTCCTTAACCATTTCTGGGTCTTTCCTCAACTCTGGGAATGCATTACCCTGGAGGGAGAGGGAGAGAGAGAGCGAGAGAACAAGAGAGAGACAGAGAGAGAGAGAAAGAAGGTGATTGGGAACAAAGACATGGGAGGAGAAAAGAGGAAAAAGGGTAAAAGAACCTGTTTACAGTGACTAAAGGAGGGTACAGAGTATCTGTACACTTTTCCAATCAAATTTAATATATTTGAAAATCTCACCAGGGAATCAACCACCACATCCACCAGAGAGGCAAAAAAGCCTCTCTGAGCTCCAAGCTTCTCATGGGAATAACGGACAGCCCGACGCAGGATCCTCCTCAACACGTAGCTAAAGATGATGGAAACAGCTAAACATTACTATGAAATATTAAAAAAGAACTGAAAAACATTGCTTTCATAGCCATGCTGTCTGAAAGTTTTGACTCTATGGTGCACTTGTCAGTACTGAAACACCAAACACCACTGTGTTACACTAACTACAGATGTTTTTTTGAGCTTTGTAAATCCCTCTTCTTCAGCTCTGAACAGTTCATGTCTCACCCTCTTCCTGTGTTGTCAGGCCGACCGCCGTCTGATAGGGCGATGGTGATGGTGCGGGCGTGGTCAGCCAGCACACGGTAGGCCATGTCAATACCATCAACATCCTCGGCACCTACTTTACCGGTGTAAGGCCGAGCACCTGTACCCTGAAACAAAATGATGTTAAAACTGCATTAGACCTTTCTTTTCTGATGTACCTTCATCGACACCACCGTCAGCTTCAAAATGATCTGAACAGTATAAACACACAAGGCATGGTGATCCTGGAAGGGTTCTTTTCCTCTAAACACAAGAATTTGGATAAATCATATTTTACACACACCCCTGGTTAGGAACCACTGGATTACATTACTGTGTAGGGATCAACGATATGATTTTTTAGGGCTAAGATCGATGCCAATTATTAGTAACCAAGGATACCAAAAACAAATATTTCGAACAAATATACATTTGCATTAAAAATGAAAATCTTAGTTTCAAAATTTGGAATAATCATAATGATGGAATGTAACTTAACACCATTTACAATTTAACTACTATAAGTACAATTTTGAGGTACTTGTTCTTTACTCGAGCATTTCATTTTCTGCTATTGTATACCTCTACTCCACTACATTTTGAAGGCAAATTTTTTACTTCACTACATTTCTTTGTTAACTTTGGTTACCAGTTACCTTGTAGTTACTTTGCAGATTTTGATTACCTATCCCTATTACTGTTTCTTAAATCACCTCAGGAGGGGATCTGGGGCACATTGCTGGCACACAAGTCCAATATGAATATTGCTTTTTACCAATATTGCATTTTTTACAAAAAGCTACAATGTGCTCTGCTGTGTGCTTGTACTTGTGTGTACCTTGAACTGTGCGATAGAAAAAAAAAAGATTAAAACACTGTTTAGCAGCTGACTTTAAAGAAGTTCAATTTTTCCATCAGTACATGAATGCTGAATTCATGCTAATGCTATATAACCCTTACTAAGTAGTGGCAGAAACCAAACATTAGCCAAAATCAGATAAGGTTCCTGGGAAAAAAAACTAATTTCAGCCAAAAACTTTGATGTTTGTTTGATGAAGTAAATAAACAGGTGTGACGTTTTTAGACCTGTGACATTCTGCATTAAAAGTCAAATTTGTTATCTTAAATTTCCATTAGCTGAGAAGTGAGGTTTTCGATGATGTTGGGGCATTTCAGTACCTTCTGAATGGCTTCAAAGTACGGGATGAAGAGGTCAGTGTCATAGTTGGACATCTTGTTCTGCAGTACGGACACCAGGCGCTCCAGACCCATCCCTGTGTCGATGCTCTTCTTAGGCAGCGGCTTCAGCACCGTCTCAGACTCTCTGAGAAGGTGGGAGAGGAAACAATAGTTACAAACACAGATTTACTGAGTGCAGTGATTTGAATTTTACTAAGTAACCAACTCTTCTGCTGAGGAAACTGACTCAGTTTGTTAATGAATAGGAAAACTAGTCAATAATTGGAAGATCATGCAGTTTTGGTGGGTTTACATCAAACGTCAGACTATTCTGGATATTCTCCATTTATCTTAATTTTTACAATGCCATTTCTGTCCTGGGTCTTCTGTCATATAAATCTGTAAAGTTTTACATGGCCATGTAGTCATGTTTCTTGTTTCTATTGAACAAAACAGGTGATGGTAAAGGTTTGTTGGGTTTATGTGGCTGTCACAACGGCAGAGATCATTTGAACCGTTTATATAACCCACTGAACTGGTTACAAGCGTGTTTGCAGAGTGTCATGTATGTGTTGTGGGTTAATTCTCTTCACATTACCGTTGGCTAGAAATAGCAGTCAAATTAAATCAACCCTATACACACTTTATCGCAACTGACAACTGCAGCAATAAATTCAGAGAATTCAGATTAAGAACCTCTTTGGGCTGGTGTGGAAGCTGTAAATAGAACTCTGGTTAGCTTAACAGCCAGACTGAGAAAAGGTGGGTCAACATCCAAGTGGTGCGCTTTGTTTGTAGTGTGAAAGCCAACAACCGCATTTTATTTTTAAGTTAATTATTAAGTTTCAATCATGTAGTATAATTTATTTCTTTATTCATTCATTCATAACAGCATTGTATATTATTGTTAAAGTTAAAATTGAGAAAATTAAAATATTGTTTCTTTACTTTATTAGCATCTATAGTTGTTGTTTGTGGCATAATATATACAATAAACCTTATTCCACTGTAGAGCTGCACACATTGATTGGCTCAGCCCCTCTCTGTCTCTCATAAACGAACATCTGAATATCCCCTCCCCTCAAAACAATATCATGGCCGCAGTGTTGTCAACTTTCTCACTAGATTTCATGATTTTATTTCTAAAAAGCAACTAGCGACGACGCAGCAGACTCGGGGTCCATCTCTCCCACTCTGCTTGTGCTGTGTGCAGGCACTCAGCGTGTGGATGTGTGTCATGCAGGTCAGGTACAATGACGCTGCAGCTGTGAAGGTTCAGTGGAAGTGAGAAATCTAGTAACTTCATAAAAAACACATGGAAAGGCACTGATTTGCTATGTGAAATGTGATTTTTGCATGAATTAAAAGATTAAACTAATATAAAATTCATCCACTGATCATTGGAACAGTGAAGTAAATTCATCACAACTCATTTTGTTATATTTTAGAACAACTGAAAATCATCTTTAGTGCTAGTGTGAATAATTCCATTAGTCTGACCAGAAAACTTGTGAACAAACTGGCCTGAGAAATGAATGAACTACTTTGTTTATTCTGCAAAAGCATTAGTTGGTTCACAAATCATGACAAACAAATAGTGCATTTACCTCACAAATCAATGCAATCTTTGCGATCTTTTAACACATTTTAATCAGTGTCTCTTAGAGTTCATTACCTGTTGAACTGGATGAACACCAGGTTCCAGATCTCCAGGACGTTGGGATCGTCCATGTTCACCAGGTGAGCAGCGTCTCTCCCTCCGATACGGTCGTAGTGGATCTCGCTGCAGGGACCACAGGGCCCAGTGTCTCCCATCTCCCAGAAGTTATCCTTCATGCTGCCCGGCAGGATGCGAACCTCCTCCATCCTAAAGGAAACCCCCACGAGCAGAGAGAGAGGATGTAATGAAGTCGGTTCTGTTAGTAAGTAAAAATTTGAAATTAGGACTCATGCAAAGTGTGAAAACACTATGAGAAAAACATTTCCTCTTGGAATTAAAAATTATGTTAAGCAGAAATATTCACTTTGAATTGACAGGAATTCTGAAGTCCATCACTCTGTTTTTCTCAAAAACTGTAAAACACTTTAAACCTATCTCCAACAGTTTTTGTTCAATTGACACCAAACTTGCTACACAGCATCTTCAGACTGTCCTTCACAAACCATCCAGCCAGATTTTTTTGAAATATCAAAAACTGAGCCAGTACCGTAAATAAATAAATCTCCAATGTTCATGAAAAATTTAAATATTTTATGGTAGATGAAATGTGGTAAATTTCAGAATTTTA
>JBBPCS010004125.1:0-11612 GCA_037974645.1 Hollardia meadi
TGTGTGTGTGTGTGTGTGTGTGTGTGTGTGTGTGTGTGTGTGTGTGTGTGTGTGTGTGTGTGTGTGTGTCCGTCCATAGGGATAAAAGAGACACCCTGAGGACAATAGAGGTGTGCAGCAGCTGACTATAGGGGGAATTATTCAAGAAACAAATTAACATTTCACTCGACCACTCGGGACAGCCTATCAATTTCAGCTATCTTAGCTATCTTAAAACATCTGCAACATTTTACTATAAATGTTCTGTTTCTATAGCACAGTCTATTATAATTCGTCTGTGATTTAACCTGCTTTATTATAGCTTTTCATATCACAGCACAGTCAATGATGTGTCATATGTTTCACGCAGTAATGGAAGATCAGATTATTTCATTTTCTCAATTGATTAATGTCAGAAAGCAATGGGGGGGGGAAAAGCCAATCACAATTTCAAGGAGCCCTAAATGTCTTGTTTTGTTGAAATAACAGTCCAAAACCCAAAGATACTCAGTTTTTCTATCATATAAGACAAACGCAACTCAAATTTCTGAAGTTGAAACTAGGTAATGTTTGGTATTTTTCTTGACTTAAAATGAATAAATTATTAAAAAGTACTAATAATGTCAGTATAGACAGAAAAGATTGCTTCATTGTCAAAAATAAAGCAGAATTGCCTCTTTTTAAGTGTTATTATTACTGGATTATTAATAGTGACCTCTAAACAGTGTTTTATTGCTGAAGTACTATTTTATATGTTCTTGGGTAGTTCCATGTGTTGTTTAATGTGCAAAGCACCTAATAACTCTAGCGATCAGATAATTATAATGCAGTAAAAAAAAGTACATCTCTCTTATAAATTTAATAGAGTTAAAGAATAAAGGTTACAAAAATTGTTCTCAAATACACTACTTGAGTCAAAGCATTTTGCACTAATGCTCTTTGGTTAGTTTGAAATTGTTCAAATAATTGCTCTTGGAGGTTAGCCTTATCAACACAGGAGGTACAGTATAACACCATAACACCACAGCAATGATCTCTGGGGTCATTTTCACAGCCGACACTTTGACATGTCAGGCCAGGAAAAGCACAGGTGTAATAAATGACATTAATAATGACTGCATTCGATTTAGTTGAGCCAGTGTCCAAGACTGAGTCATCTGTAAAGTTATTAGTTAAAGACCTGTGCTTTTCATGCTATAGAGTTACAATTATGTATTGACAGAAAAAAAGAGACCAACAACAGTAAATGTATAATGAAGCAGAATTCCCACACTAATCCTCTCGAAGTCCTGAAAACACACGGCCTCAGGCCAAAACAGCCTCTGGCAAACAACATATCACCATAGCTGCTATGAAAATGTGAGAATCTACACTGATTGTCTTCCCAGGGCATTGTTTGAAGAGGAAACATCGGAGCTGTAATCACACATGGTGCATCAGAGGGAGGATTGCACAAGTGTACAGCAAATCATAACTATGAATATGATGGCTCATTGACTTGTGTAATCACGGAGTGACAGCAGGTGATGAAAATGATCGATTTCCTCCTTTCCCCTTGTAATATAAGCAAGGCCTAAACGTCACAGTGGGATGAGGCTATTCCCTGCAGCACTACTGCCTTGTCTCATATATAAATGCAGATACACACACAGACGGCTCACATTTTCACCTCTAACATTTAACGACAAGAGAGAAAGAGGAGGGCTGTCTACAGACTCAGATAATTAAACCAGGGGGAAATTATAACAACCCTCTCTCCTCCCCCTCCCCCCTCTCTCTGTCTCCCTTCCTGTCTTGTTCTCTCCCACTCTCACTGCTTGTCAGCAAATCAGCCTGGCTGCAGATGTGAAATGGCAAACAAAGAAGATAGAAGAGAGACGAGGAGGAAAGTACACATGCCAGCAGTTGGGCCACAAAGTGGAGATGAAAGTAATATTTTCCATCCATTACCTTCCATCTGTGGTGGGTTTTATTTAGCACAGTAATTCAATTTCTGCTGTTGACGGGTGCTTTGCCACAGCAGGTGCGAGAAGCATCATGCAGCAGACAGAGGGCTAATTTATAGTTTTCATTTAGTATTGTTATCATCCCGTTACTGGCAATTACAAACACACAATCACACACACTCTAATATGGACACTGAGAGGATCCAAAGGTATAATCGTTGTGCTCCTCACTAGCCTCTGTTCTGTGTGTCTCATTACTGTTTGCTACACAATCAGGCCCTGCTCACCTCCGCAGTGGGGATCTTTGACTTGACTCACTTTGTGAGCCCATGCGTGCATGTGTGTGAATGTGTATATGTGTGGGTGTGTGTGGTTTTAATAGATGTCCAGAGAGCAGTACGTAGGAGTGTATCTTCTGCTGTGATGTGTTATAAAAGTCATATGTGAGCACTGGAGCGCTGTGATGAGAAAGGGCCAACACACACACACATGCACACTTTTAACATTTACCATACGGCACTTGGACATACACACACACACACAGCAAAGGCCATTATCCAGAGAGGAGAGAGAAAGGGTGGGTGACGGTGGATGGGAGGGGTGTTTCCATGGTGACCAGGGCGACAGAAGGAAAAGGGGGTCTTGCCTCCCGACCGTCGTTGGGAAGGTGAACGACTGTCACTAAGCTGAGGCTAGACAGCCAGTAGTCACAAAGAGCGAGGGAGCGAGCGATCAGCAGCTATGTTAGCATGGCTGTAGGCCGAGTGAGCTTCTGTAGTCTGTCTGAGGCACTTAGCATTAGCATCAGAAAGACATTATGCTAATGGCATCAAAGGCAGCAGCCCCCTCCTTTGTGTTTCCTGCGCCAACCCAAGGGCACGGGAGGATTTTACATTTCAACTGCCTCTCTAGCCATAAACTCTCAGCGCATTTGCATGGAGATGAAATAAAGAATAGGGAAAATGTGATTCATTACATAAATGATGGCGCTGAGAGAAAAGATTTCAACGCATCAGGGTACAACAAAAATGAGTGGAGGAAAGAGAGTAAAAGTGAAACCAGAACTTTTGTTTCTCTAGTGCTCCAGAGGTATAAAACCTAATTCAAAAATCCCATTGACGTTTTTAATGATGCAGTTACTAAAAATACAAATCTATATTATAACCTTTCTCAACAGTATGCCATGGTTTGTATAATGTACAATTACTCCCAATGACCTTTGCAGGTTAAACCTTACCCAGCGAGATCACACAATGATGCTAACAAAGGAAGGCAGAACAGGAAGGACCAAATAACACAGGAAGCTGATATTGATAAAGCTGGTCTTATTGTGATCATTTAGAGGGATATTTTGATATTTATAGTGATAACATGAATAGCTGTGTAACATTAAATAGATCGCTCATGGTAATGAATCCACAAAAACACCTGTTCCTCTGTGTGTCCTCAGTTTTTGGTTTTAGCATCTTTCAGCTAATTGTTTTGTTTCATGGCCCTCTACTTTACTGTTCTCGTTAACTCTTACCTATCTCATCAACTTAATTTCCAACAGCAGCAGGGAGCAAGAACGTTAGATGATAAACCCACTGTATACTACCTACCACAGCAGACAAAGTTAGGAAATAAACTACCTGGTGAACATAGTGAGGCATTTAGCAGCTAAAGAGTCAGATATTCACCTCAGGAGTTGGTGGAGACCAAAACAGAACTAAAAGGAGAGTTATTATTGGACTTTCTTTCATTTAGGGACCAAAAATGTGACTCAAAATGAATGCTAATGTTGATATCTGTCTGGTGAATGCATAAGTGGTCAAGTTTTTGCTTACACATTAGCCATATCAACTTAAAAATGTACCAGTATATATGACATTAGAGAGCTCAGGCCATAATGTCACTTCTGTCAGGACCACTATAGTCAAAGAAACTTGGATTTCCATTTGCATAAAGTTAGATTTGGCAGTATGGCTCTGTTCTGGGAGCTAAAGCCTAAGGCAGGGAGCTAAGCAGCAAATACCCCTGGGTACAGAACAGAACAGGCATCAATGACAACAGAAATGGCATTGATTAGGTCAGACACAACATAAAAAGGAGGAGCTGGGGTGAAGGTGGGTTGCCAAGTGGCTGGCAGAGGAAGCAGGAAGAGTAGGTAGGTCAAAGCAGCTTAAATAGTGCATGCACTATTGCATAGAAGAGAAGCAGCTGAGCCATCAGCTGACGTAGGCTGGCTTCAGATCAGCTGATTTAGCTGAGATTGTGAGCTGAGTTTGACTTCCATGGCCTGCCACAACTCACGCAATGCTCGATATTTGGGCTACATGCTGTTCCACTAGCTTCTGTAACTTATTTCAATCTCTCATTCAACATTTCTCTTATCTGTCTAAAAGTCTGTCCCTGAGGTTAACTTGCCATCCTTTAAGCCAAATCACCCACAGTTGCTTAGTTGAAATCTTTGCGATTTTCACAAAATTAAACAACCATTACATTAAGAGCACAAAAAAACTACAGCTCCAATGAAAACAACTACAGGCGCTGCAGAGGGGGTACGTATTCGTAACTTGGTTTGGGGACATTTTGGCGAGCTCTGTGACTCACTCAGCCCACCTGTGGGTGCATGTTCATGAGTTTTCCATAATGGAAGGTGAGTTACATTAGTTTTGTAAAATAAATAAATAATGTAGATTATTACTTTTACTGGATTCTATCCAGTCATGCTAACATTAGAATGTCATAACATGTGCTTTATATCATGCGCAATGAAAATATTTGATGGAATTTATGTACTAGTTTATTATTTGAAGTACATCAAGTATAAAGGCATACAAATTATACTATTCATTATCCTATTATTTGTGTATTTGGTCTCACACCTATAAATTGATTGTCTGCCTTGTAATTCCATTTGCGCTGGGCATCTATTGATGCAAGATACTACATTGATATGAGGATACATTTAATTGATGACTAACAGTTTTATATTAAGTTACATTATATTTAATTCTCATGAAATGATATTTTATTTAAAATGTAAGTAGGGTGGCACAGTGGTGCAGTGGTTAGCACTGTCGCCTCACAGCAAGAAGGTGGTTTCGATTCCCAGCCAGGGCCTTTATGTGTGGAGTTTGCATGTTCTCCCCGTGTCCGCGTGGGTTCCCTCCAGGTACTCCAGCTTCCTCCCACAGTCCAAAGACATGCAGGTTAGGTTAATTGGTGATTCTTAATTGCCCGTAGGTGTGAATGTGAGTTTGTGGTTGTTTGTCTCTATATGTGAGCCATGTGATGAACTGGCGACCTGTCCAGGGTGTACCCCGCCTCTCGGCCAATGTCAGCTGAGATAGGCTCCAGCCCCCAGTGACCCTGCATAGGATAAGCGGTGATAGATAATGAATGAATGAATGAATAAAATGTAAGTATATTTAGTTGATCACTATTAATTTCCAATTAAATTTTATAGCATCCACCCCTCACACTCTTGCATTAACATGTATTTTAAGAGGATATGATCTCTCAGTTAAGCAAAAATAAATGGTGGAATCTGGATTGATCAGAGGTTGTTTGCCTTTTGATGATAACTAACTGCATTACATGGTTTGATGCCTTTCTTTGACCTAAATTTTCAGGGAATTTAATTAACTATTTAGAGACTGCAAAGGCAACGGACCACATGAAACGCACACTCTTTCACAAGGCGATACTTGCAGGACAAAGTCAGCGGCGTACTGCGCATACCTTTGCTCCTGAAAAGCATTTGTTGAGTGTCCCATTTACACCATGAAATTGGAGAATGGAGGGTTCTTTCAGCATACGAAATGAACTACCACTGGATCTGGCAATCACAGTATTTACTCCACCCAGCGTGTTATATGATCTTTGTCCTCCCGCATTCAAGTACCCTTCAAGGGTATGAGAACAACAAACAACAAAGCTGAAGAGAGTCCACCTCCACATGAAACATTTCAACCAACACGCTGACATAGTTCCACCACACACCACTGCTCCTCAGGAAATGCAGAAAAAGATGCCACAGAAGAAGAAAAAGCGTTGGCTATTGGGTGGGTGTCAAGAAGAGGAGGTGAGTGGAGGAAAAGAGGAGAGAGACTCAGTTACCTTGGATGAGTCATCCAACACACTTCAGCACTTCATACAGAGACATATTTACTGTACAATACTCCCTCCTTCTCCTTCTCCCCGGTTACTCAAGCATCACGACACACATCCACACACACACACACACTGTCAGTGTCTCCTTGTGAAAGAAATGTCATGGTGTGCAGACATAAACACAAACTGAATGAAAACAGCATTTCATTTAATTTCTCATCTCTGCGAATTGGCTTGTTATTGGATTGAAAGACCAACACGGCTGTGACTCACCCAGAAACAGAGAGGCGGGGTCAAAAGGTAAAAATGGGCTTGAAATGAAGAGCATAAGAAATGATGCTCAAGGTACTCTGGGTAAAAAAAGAGGAATGTTTGCATTCTTGCTGAAGGACAGGTATTGTGAGGTGATAGCAACCTCAAGTCCAGGCAGTTTTCTCTGCTGATGGTGTCACTGGCTTCCTGTTTCATTAGGACCTGAGACTTTTGTGTTTAAAGGAGCCACGAAAACACAATCCATTTTCCATGTTACATTTTCAAATTCTACCATGGTTGACTCCACTTGTTCACTAAGCAAGGACTAGCTTGAGACCACAGTCAGGTGCAAATTGTATTTAGTTAAAGCGGGCTGAATAGGTTAAGGCTGTAATGACAGGTCTGTCAGTTTGTGTAATACTGTCTCATACTCGCATAATAATCATCACAGGAGAAAAATGTATTTTTTGACATGAGATGAAAAATGTCAGATGTTTGTTGTTAATTGGTCGTGCGTCATGCTGCTGCTCGTGTTTTTGATCTTTCTCTTTTTGGGTCTTTTCAGGTTGACCACATTTTGGATCGGGTCTGACTGTCCTTGGGTCCCTTTTGTGTCAGCTCTTTTGTTGTCAATTAATGAATGTTGCCTGCCAGCCCAGTCACCAAAAAGTTTGGTATTGTAGATTTCTGCAAACCATGAATAGGTCTATGTTAAGTTTGTACGATTCATACGTATCATATCAACATTTCTACAAGAGGTTTCATAGATTACATGGATGTTACATCCATTACATGGATATGAGTCAACTCATTATCAGGAGAGGAAGGGGAGGCGGTGGCATGAGACCTAGGCGTGACGGCTGCGAGGTGCCTACCAAGTGAGAGTTTGAGACCATTTCAGTTGAAAATCAGAAATATTTTGCGGCCATGTTTATGACAACAAAAGTGGAAATTTGCAGCTTTGTTTGTGGCGTCAAACTCAAGTAAGCCCAAACATGATCTTTTCTTAACCCTAACTAACTTTTGCACCTAAACCTGATCAGACCTTAAGCACAGCATTGTGACATGTAGTCAAAAACAAAAAACATGTAGTTGCAACATAGAGAAAAGTTGCAACATATTCGTGGTTTGCAGAAATGTACATTGCCAACGTTTATTCTGGCAATTGTGTGCAATCGAGTGCTTTTATTCAAAGCATCTACAGTTTTTTATTATTATTTTATTATTTCTTTATTTTTTTGAATGTATATTTGTTTTTGTTGTTATGTTGTTTTATTTCTGTTTATTGATATTGATATTTTATGTTATGTTCACATATGTATGCATCTTTTGTCTCCTTCGTCTTTAACTTTATCTTCACTTTTTCCACCTTAATTTAGTCTGTTTGTCTTCCTGTTGTTATATTGTCTTCCAAAGTATCGTGCTTTGCTCTGTCCCTCAAAGCACTTTGTAAACTCTGTTTTAACAGGTGCTATATAAATAAAATGATGTTGATGATGATGATGTTGATGATGATGATGATGATTAGTATTTGCTGGGGGGGATGCGTGGGTTTTCCCCCTTTCTGGTCTATATATCCCTGCCTGTGCTGAATTATTTTTTATCCCTAGTGGGGACAAAATTCAACCCCCCCCTCAAAGTGATCAATGCTACTTCAACAATAGACCATATAAAATACCTAAAATAGAAGTATTTTAAACTAAGTAAAGCGCTGTAACGTGAACAGTCTATAGTGCGATAGAACGATAAAATCCGAAATGGACCACCCACTGTCAGTGCTCGCGTTCGTGAAGCCTATTTATTTTTATGTTGACACCACGTTGTGCTATTTCATTTTGAGATTATTTTCTGTTGAATAATGAAGTTCATAAATAAGTGTTTTGGCATGCCTGGCCGAGTGGCACTATCCATGGTATTGGAAGGGGGATTTAATTCTTGCATGTTTTGTTTTGTTGTGCATGATCGCAGTCCCTATGTGTCCGAATGAGGAAAATTCAAGATAGGCTATTAGAGTAAAAATATTGTGCTAGGCTACTTGATGAGTTGGGCTTTTCAGACGGGGGGCAACACTACGCCCACGTACCCGCTAGGATCCGTGGGGTCTCACTGCGCTCCTCATGTGAATAGACGGGCAGAAGTAACTCTGGCTGCACGACCGCGGCACTTTCATGGGATCGCGCCCACTTGTTGTTTTTATATTGACTCTGTGCACTGTTTTGAAAAGTGCTATACAAATAAACTTATTTTTGTTATTATTATTATTATTATTATTATTACTTGCACAAAGTAACTAAAGTCGGAAACTAGGAATGGCACTTGCACTATACATGTAGTGACCATAGACCGTAAAAAATAGTGGACAAATCCTCTGTGACTTCACCCATAGGTTTTCTGAAAAGCGGGTTTGAAGCTCAAATGTGGTGGCTCTGGCCGTCGCCATCTTGGCAGTGCCTGACTCCCAGATAATCCATACCTTGAAGTTACCAAGCTAGGCTCATACCAATCTATGCTAACCTGCATTGCTAGCCACATACAAGCTACTGAACTAACATTACTTCTCCTACGTTCCTCCTACGTTTCTTGAAGTAAGTTAACCTGAAACTATAAAATGCTCAGAAAATCAAGTCAAGTTAAACTATTCCAATTTCCTGAGGTGATGCAGGTGTAGCAGCCTGCAGCAGACAGCTAGTGGCTGGCCACCTGGACCCAGCTGTCACTCAAATCACTTCAGTGTTCATGGAACAGTTGTTATGTTGGTATGCTTTTTTATGCCTCTCTGTCCGTGGCGTCAAGTGTGGTTTTTGGGTTGTCTATTTGTCTGTCCGTCCCTTTCTTGTGAACACAATATCTCAGAGCGAATTTGGCAAAAATGCCCAGCAGGGGCCCAAGAACACTTTTTCCCATAAGCTTACATTGTCAAAGGATTCAAAGGCAATTCTTTGGAGCACCCCGTGAAATGACTTGATATCAGAATTTGATCCATTGGGTCCGATTACACTAGTAAAATCAAGAAGATGAATAAATAATTTAATACCCATTCAAGTTGGCAGAGCGCTAAACCGGAAGTTAGCCGCTCGACCGGCAGAAGTCACTAGTGCCCCGGCTCTATGGGCCCCACAATGTGGACACTCTCCGTGAGAGCTGACAGCTCTCCTGTGTTGTAGCTGAGTTAGTGGCTCAGATGCTGCTTCCAGTGTGTGTGTGTGTGTGTGTGTGTGTGTGTGTGTGTGTGTGTGTGTGTCTGAGGGGGAATGTCACTAGGTAGTTGAAGTGGTGATGGTGGGGGTGTGTGTTTTGGATGGTTGGTTGGTGATGAAAGCTGACACCACATACGTCACCTGCCTCCAGGGCAGCCAATAGCAAAATAACTGGGTTTCAACCAGTAGAGGGGTAGAGGATAGTCACTATGCACATTTATAACACAATATGTAGAATTTTAATACTTTGCAATATATGTCAAGATTTGGACCTGTATCCATCAACAACACTACTAAATACCCAATTACATTGGTATTCAGCTGAAAAAAGTGGTTTGGGGGTTTAGTTACTCTTCAGAAAAAGGGTTTAAAAGGTCCCACATCACCTGCAGCTCTGGTTCCTAATTAGTTGCAGCTTTAATAATACCACTGTCTTTAAATGACATATGGGAGTTGTACATTCTTTGTATGGTTATTTTGGTGTTTTTGTGGATGTGATGGAAAACTGTAGAAAATGGGAGAGGTACATTGTCTTAGTGAAAATCATCTGAAAAGATGAGATGGAGGTACCAAATGTGGATAAGAAAAAGAAGAGAACATCCCATGCACTTACAAATCTTCAAAATTCTTAATACCCTTTTTTTTTACCACTGAGAGAAAGTTGAATCCAAAGAGGAAGGGGGAAATGAATGATTATTGCATAAAGGAGCCAAGGTTGATGACAAAAAGAACTTAAAGTGGTGTCTAAATTGCTGCCAAATTTTAAAGTGATAAGAAACAGTGGGTTATCTGTACGTTTGATTTTAACAGGAGTACAGCAGTGCAGAGAGAAGATGAAGTACAAGAGAGCATCTTCAACCAGGACGTGATAGGGGACCGAAGCAAATAAAAAGTCTTATGAATATCTGCAGCCCAATAATAGAAATGAAAAATAGACCATGCTATACCTCTGCTGAGTTTGCATCTCTGAAGTAGAGACTTAGCGGTCCTGGGCACTTTGCGAAGCCCCTTTTATAAGGAGCTCATCATCCGGTCAAGAATAAAATTGAGACAAAAATAAAGGGACAGTTACAAATGGAAATAAATAAATTTAGGTAGGATGTTCATTTTTACAGCATTCACCCGACCAATCAATAAAAGAGACAGACTACTACATGTCTGAAAGCAAGTCTTTGTCTTGGATATAAGAGGCGCAAAGTTAACCAAGAAGACACTCTGTAATGTATGGGTAACTTTCATGCCAAGATAATTAAAGCCAGATTTACTAAATTTAAAGATCCCCTCCACACATGTACATAAGAATTCTCTAATCAAATCAAGTCAATTTTATTTATAAAGCCGAGAATCATATATCACAACCCCTCAGTGAGCTTTACACTCTGTACAGAGTATGACATCCTCTGTCCTTAGACCCTCAATTAGATTAAGGAAAAACTACCTACTACCTTTTTAACAGGGAAAAATGGAAGAAAGGAAGGGCCACAGAGGAGGGATCCCTCTCCCAGGACGGACGTGCAATAGATGCATGTTTACAGAACAGACCATCAAAATCACAGAATATACAGATGCAGATTATGCAATGTGAAAAATGTGGATCCAGGAGGACGACTGAGCAGCTTGATGTGTCATCAAGTGGCATCTGCAACATACAACCTCCTGTCACCATGGTGACCTGGAAGAGGACAGGCCATATGGAGAAAATCAGCAAGGAGTCAGAATGTATACAGATTTTCATGACAGAAACATAGATTTCTGTTTATTGTAAAACATAGGTGAGCGATGATCCATAGGGGCACCCCAAGGGGCATTTATCCAGATCCAACATCTACATAAGGCCACGACAGCCAGGAGAGGGAGAGGTTCCTGGGCATCTGATGGTCCAGCAGAGAGGAGGGGAAGACTAGACAGACAGGGAGAAAGAGGGTGCATCCCATTTCCCTTATATTTCATCCACGTTTCCCTCACTTGCGTCTTTTCCTGCGTCTCTCCATGTATCCTCTGTGGGAGGGATTGAGACGTAAGGAAACCAAACGAGGAGAGAGGAAACGAGGAAAGAAGTTTTAAGAGAAATGAGAGAACTTTCCTCTGAAGCGTCACGTGAAGCGACGTCTGTTTCTGATGATGGCGGCAGCTGATCACA
>JBBPCS010004126.1:0-11611 GCA_037974645.1 Hollardia meadi
GTGGAGTATTCTAAACTCCTCCCTTGCAGAGCAAATCTGCCCGGCACTATAGGGCATCCAGATCTATCATTCTGCATTTCTATGTTGCTGGACAGGACAGGTTAAAAAAAAAAGAAAGAATAATGGCCAGAAAACATTGTGATGTCACAGTGAAGTTGACTTTTAAATCCAGGTTTTCTGCTATTCCTTTCTTGCGGATTGTAACAGCATGGCTAATCCACTCGTTATTTCAGTTTAAAAGTCTGCTTGCTGCTGTCTGACCCTTCACCCCCTGAACAGAGACACTCGCTGGCGCTGGTCTTCACCACACCACCTAGTGGCCACAGATGCACTTTGGAGTTTGCTTGCAGTTGCTGTTGCACTACATGATCAGTGCAAATTACAGCCTTGACCCGTGATAATAGAACTGGACCCTTCCTGGACCCGTTAGACAATATAAAATGTAGAACCAAACACTTTAGGGTCCCGGGCCGGGGCTCAGGGCCTCGGGTTTTGTTGGACCCATGAAGCTTTGCTTTTGCCCTTCTCTATCCAAGTAATTTCATGTCCCTAAGATACGGTATTTACTCATTGTTTTAACATTGATCCCTGTTCATAATAAAAGCTTCAGCAGGGAGAGGAGATGGTTTAGAATGAAGGATCAGGATGTCAGAGCTAACTCAAACAACTGGTAGTTTAAAACAACACCTGTGGCCATCTTTGTTCTGGATGACATATAATTTTCTGGAGTCCTGAGGTAATAATTACAAGTCATTAGAGCTCCTGATGACAGTAATCCTGCCCAGCGGGTGTCATCAGTAGGTGAGTAGATGCTGGCAGGTGAGTCCCTGGACCGAGCACAGACCAAGAGTTGAAAGAGGAAGTATTAAAAACCTTCCCTGAGGAGAGACAATCAGTGGCAGTGGGCTGTTTGGTGTGCTGTTTACTTGAAATAAGCAAAAAGAAAAATAAGTTTTCTTTCTGTTTTCCCCTTTGATGTGTCAGTATAAAGAGTTTGCCATTCCATTGCCATCTCAAGGGTACTTGTGAATGAAACCATCACTGCACTACAGGTGCTGGCTGATGGGATGACAGGACTGTAGCAGAGTCTCTGAGCAGGGTTTGAATATGTTTTGTGTTCACAGTGGAAAAGTGACAAGACAAAGTACACTCAAAACAGTAAGTATATAATAAAACAAAAAAAGTTTGATTTTTGAGTGTGCTTTTGATCTGTCCTGTACTCCCACAATCACAGGCACAAAGGAAATGTAGGCAGTGCTCACAGCTTGAATAAATTCAAGCTAACTGTTGATGGTAGTAAAACAAAGCTCCAACAAAACAAAGTTTGTTTTTCTTTCTAAAGTTTACTTGGCAGCAGAGGTGGGACCCAGTCATAAGTAAGCCTCAAGTCTTTGCACTTCAGTCCCCAGCCACAAGTCAAAACTGACAAGTCACGTCGCAAGTATTAAACCTTGACGTTTTAACAACCTTGGTGGCCTTTCAAGTACAGGGTGCACTTGAATGCACCATGAAGTCCGTATCCTTGTGTGTATATCAAACTCTGACAGACAGCAGGACAGAAGCAGCGCACCCGTAAATGACACCAAAACACAGCAGATATTCTCAGCACAGTTTTTTATTATTAGGCCGAGGATTGATGAGAATGTCGTTAGTTTTGTTTGTATTTGGCCATTTACCAAAGTGTTGGTGAAATTGAAATTCATTTTGTCACAATGCACAACGGTTCTGTAAATGAATACAGTATGTCAACATAGGGAGGAATCAGGTCTCTACATTATAGGAGGAGATTTGTGGCCCACTATCCTGTTTAAGGTTATGTGTTACTTATGGTTATTATGGTACTAATGCATGGTGGAGATCTCCCAAGACATCTATACAAAGAGAAGGGTTCAGAATAGACAGAGTTAATGCAACTGTCCCACGTGGTCTAAATTATTCTTTCACCATTAAACAATGTTTGTCACATCATGTAACTTTTCATTTTTTACTTTTATTTTTTCCTGTGTTCTTCGGTTCTTCTCACAGGTGTACAGGTGTTATTAGTTCACTGGCTGCCTTTTCCTTGAATTTCTGTTTTTGGGAAACAAACATGTTGAAGTATCTCAATTTAAAGAGGGAACAGCATGAGCTGGTGCAACATGTCAATAAACAAAAATACATTATGTAAACTTGTAAAGTCGTATAAAATGTGTGACAAACAAACATTTGAAGTGCAATACCTGTTGTGTTTCCCTACAAGATAAATAAAGTGCATACAGCACCAGCCTACGTGGAGATTTGAACCCTTATTGTTATTTTAAAGTTACACATCGTATTGTTCACCTACATGTGTGAGCTTGATTCCATGAATTCCTCCAACGCTCTCTTGGCAGCGTAGGAGAACATTTTCTTCTTTTTGTGGGGGTTTGAAGATGCAGCAAAGCAAGATCCTCCCTTACCCTTCACACAAGCTACAAAAGCTGCACTTCTCCAATGTCACTTTCTTTTGTGTTTACAGGCAAGATGTCTGAATAGTCAATGATCTGTCCCGAACTTTGGGTTGGACCTGTTGCTACATGTTTCTTTATTGGTGTATTACACCAATGTAAACATTACATAATTTTCTAGAATATTTCATTGGCTAAATTTAAACTTTATAGAACATTTGCACTGAAAACAGAAAATGTTTCCATGCTGACTGACTCCCTGTGTACTCTGAGGTCATATTTTCCTTGCACCATAAATATCATTCATTGCATGCACAATGGAATGATTTCTTCTTTCAGTGAGGCCTACGCTTTCAAAAGAGAGGATCTGCGACCATTAGGCAGCCGATGCACTAAAGCCATTCAGTTATACATGATAAAACCTTCAGGTGCAGAAAGTGTGGCGCTGGAGACTGCAGGCACAGATGTCGGATCAGTGTACAATGGATGTAAGGTCAGCAGCTAGAGTGAGGTCTGAGAGGATTAGCTTTTTATACACACTTCAAGCAGTAAGAGCACAGATTTTTACATTTCCCTTCTATTCTCCACTTCTTCCGGATTATAGGAGGCCACCACTGTTTTGACGCTGCTCACAAAAATCCACAGCTATCAAGGACCACAAATTACCACTTTAATAGATGACAACATGTACTAGTGGCCATTGTTTGGTAGTTATTGTGAGGGATTACAGTAACCATTCCAGTTGAACTGTGTTTCATTTAGGCCAGTACTTACTGGTATGATGTCCTGGCACGTGTGACTGTTGCCCAAGAGAACCTGCTTCTTCATGCGTATCGTAACAGTGAGCATTGGTGCACACAGGTGAGATCAAACAGATTAGAAAGACATGTTTTCATCCTCAGGTTGTTTCCACATGTAGAAAAGTCAGTCACACATGAATGTATAGAATTTACGTGTGAAAATGTAAATTTCACATGTTTTTTCACATTTCACATTTTAATTTTTCATTTCATTTCATTTCATAAGTAGGGGGTGGCAAAACATGTGTGAGTGTGTAGTGCTAGTAACCATGTATTATGCTACTACAAACTTAGATGATTCCACTGACTCCTTTTTTCACAGTCACTACTACTGAGTTCATGTTTTCGGCACACACACACACACGCTACAATCTCTTCGCATATTGTACATTATGTGTCTCACACACATGCCTCGCACACGCAGTCACAGCGGAGAGAGACAACCAGTTAACAAAGTACAACAGGTGGATTTGAAAGAAAATACAACAGTCGATGAGACCAAGGCAAACATGACACACAGAACACCCAAAAACCACGCCACATATTCCTGATTTGTCCAAAAACAGTGTCATATTTAATGCTGAGTTCTTTTCATGACTGCCTACTTGAAGTGAAAAATTGATGTCACAAAATCTTCTATGAGCTTAACTCTAGCAAAACAGAGTTCCCAGAAGACAGAAAACAAATTCTGTCATCTGCTGGTTCCCTGTTGGAACACACCAAGCCTGCTGGAATGAATCTTGGTGTTTGGTTTGATAGTAATTTAAACTTTGAGCAGCACACAACAAAACTTGTACAGTCCAGTTTTTACCATCTTAGAAATATTTTAAAAATCAGATGTATTTTATCCTTCAAAAACACAAAGACATGCCTTCATTTCCCCTCGCCTCGACGACTACAACAGCCTCTTCACCTACGTCATCCAAAAATCTATTTCAGTCAGATCCACTATAGTCAAAGAAACTTAGATTCCCATTTGCATTAAGTTATATTTGGCGGTATGGCTCTGTTCTGGGAGCTCCCTGACCTTCCACGTGCCTACGAAAAGCTAAGGCAGGGAGCTAAACAGCAAATAGATCCAAGATCCAAAAGAAGTGACTACATTATGGCGGTTTTAGCTTCCTTGCATTGGCTCCCAGTATGTTTTAGAATTGATTTTAAGATCTTACTGTTGACTTTTAAGGCTCTTCATGGCCAGTCCCCGAGTTATTTATCTGGACTTTTAGTTGCAGATGACCCAAAACGGAACCTGAGATCCTCAGGGAGAGGTCTTTTATTTGTTCCTGAGGCACAGCTAAAAACTAGAGGTGATGGAGCATTTGCAGTTAAAGCCAAAGAAGCTATGGAACAAGCTGCTTGAAGAATTCAGGTCAGCAGAAACAGTGACCTCTTTTAAATCTCTTCTCTTCTTGATTTGTTTGATTTTGCTTGACTGACTGTCTTTTGCTGGTTTTATGGTTTGCTCTTATTGCTTGTACTCTATTGGGTTTTTGTGATCTCCTTGTTATGTGAAGTACTTTGTAACTTTTAGAAAAGTGCTATACAAATAAAGGTTATAATAATAATTATTATTATTATTATTGTTATTATTATTGTTATTATTAATTACCGTCTCAGCCTGGTTACCACTTATTTTACTGCACATGCAACGTGACAATCAGTGTGTATTCTCAGAGGACACAGGTACATGTTGCCCTGCTTAGCTTATTAGAAAAACAAAACAGCAACATCAAGAATGAAGAGAACAAAAAGTTGGTATTAAAAATGTATTCACTTTAATAACTTGTACAAAAGATGAGATTGTATAGCCAGAGCAGACAGTCTTTTGTATAGTGTTGTTAGTTCTAACTTGTCTCTTTATAAAGATTCTTAAACAATGTGAATAAGGTCAACCAAGTACAATATAAACAAATAGTGATACCTCAAATAGTAAGGAACAACAATGTACCTGTTAATAATACCTCGTGCGTTCATAAATATGTCCTGTAACAACGCCTGGATTCTGTTTTTCTTTTGCAGCACTTTCTAGTCAAACGACCCATAAAATCAATATGACAGATTTGGCCATTGGTTTGTTGGCAAACGTCAAAGAAAACCTGTAAGGAATTCTGTTGAGGTTGTTATTCTCTTTGAAAGAGGGCTGATCCATGAGTGGAGGGATTTGCTACTGATTCTCTCAGGCTTTTAAGAGCGGATTGATTCCAAAAGTATCAATACTGTGAAACCTTGTTTGTTGTGAAGTAGGATTAATACAGCTTTCTCATGAAAAAGTTTTCTGCCTTAACTGTCTTTTACATTAAATAAACATTCTATCCACCAGATACAGCTAACAGTGACTATGCCAGCTTTATGAAAGCATTAGCGCCACCCACTTAAAAAGAGGATTAGCCATCGCCTGGCCACAGTGTGCAGCCATCAGCCCCCACAGTGGCTTAGTGAAAACAGCACCAGTTTATATTTTATTTGTAGGAGGGCTGTCCACTACAGCTGTTAAAAAAGCTGATCAAACATATCCAGTTGATCAAGAGAAAGAGCTGTAACAAAAGAGCCAGGAGGAGGGAGAAGCCACAGGAAGACTCAAACAGGTTTTACTGGTTAATTCCTTTCAGAAAGATGGACAGAAACAGCAGCATACAGAGTCTGTGGGAAGAGTTGAGCTGATTTCAACCCACTGCTTCTAAAGAAGACCTGTATGTGTATGGCTGTTTTAATTATTCACTTTCTTTAAAGAGTGAGATGGAAAGATTAATACCAATAGTTAAGTATGGCGCTTGAGCCATTTGATCATTAGAGTAGCTGAGCAGAAGCTGGAAAAAGCAAGCCTGTCCAAAAAATAAAAAATAAAAAATCACTCTTATTAGCACCTTCTGTCCTTTCCATTCCAATGTTAATCCATTGACATAAAGATGGCTGACGTGTCTCCTCTTCCTCCATCTATCCATCCAGGGTCAAGTCACGGTAGCAGCAGGCTAAGCAGGGTGTTCCAGGCGTCCCTCTCCCCAGCAACGTTTTCCGACTTCCTCCCACTGTACAAAAATTAAGCCAAAATATCCCGGATACGAACACTGCCATATTGTCTTTGTGACGTCATTTGGAGCCAGATTCTGTGCAGTAGTGACCGGGTGGCGAAACTGGGGTATCGAGTTTCTGCCCATACACCCCCTTGTCCAATTGCGAGCAGGGTTCGGCTGTCAATCATGACGTTTCAGTCCATTTTTATAGCATCAAATAAATAATCAAAACCAAAATGATCAGAAAAATGAACACTTGAACTTACATCAGTGTGATGAGAACTACGTAAAACAACAGAAACCATCTTTGGGAAAAATTTATATGAGGTGTACTTTGAGTTTTTAGTTTGGCCCATGTTGTACCTGCTAACGTGGAGGGGGAGGGGTTTATGACCTAACCTGCAGCCAGCCACCAGGGGGCGATAAATATGTTTTGGCTTTACTTTTTGGGAGTTCTCATGTCGTCCCTCTTTATATCTAGTCAATAGTGTGATCCATAAACAAAAATCAATGAAAAAATGTATTTGGTTTTAATTATGTGCTGTACTTATTTCTTTACAAACATCACTTAACCTTCTGCCCAGTACTTGCAGCATATACTGTATTTTTACTGTTAAACCAGATAATTTCTTTCCCCCTAATCTTAACCCAGCATTGAATGTTCGTAAAACTATAAAAATGTTGTTTTTTTTTAAATCACTACAAGGGGATATACAGTATAACATGTCAAATGTGGCAGCCTGATCAGTGTTCCCACACTCCTACCAATGACACTGTAGTTAGCCCTCATGGGTCAAACAAAACAACTCTCCTGTGTGAGACAAGGGTTTGAGTCCTGTGTGTAACAAAATGTGAAAGTTAATGTTTTAAAGTTACTACATAAGTAACGTAACTTATGTAAGTCACGTAACATATAATACGTAAGTTTACTTTACGTAAGTAAGTTAACATGTTGGTATCAGTATCCTTTTATGACTTCTCTGATATGTTAATTAACAAAATTATCTCCCTTGTAGGAGACAAGCTTTGGTCTCCTCTACCAAACCAGTTAGTGTACTTGGCTGTTGGCAAAATAAAGTCCCAAATTCCCCTAAAACCACAGTTCTACAGTTTTTGTTTGTCTATGGTTTGAACAAAAAAGAAAAATGTTAGTACCAGTTTTAGTTTTAGTTTTCTCTTGAGAGCCAGGACAGCTGTTTCCAGTCTGTATGCTAAGCTAGGCTAACCAGGTTCTCTCTGCAGCTTTGTCCAGCTCTGTGCTTAACACACAATATGAGTTTCATATCCATCTTCTCATCTCACTCTCGCAAAGAAAGTGGGTGTAAAATGTTAAACTTTGGGATATATACATTTTAGGCAAACAAGAGAGTGTTATCTAGGTCAGCAACTAACAATTTTCAATATTGATTCATCTTGCTATGATTCTGTAAAACAATTCACACAATTTGCTTGTTTCGTCTTATTATCAGAAAAAGGCTATGAAAACCAGAAAATATTTCCAGAAAGGAAGCTGAAGCCAGTGATTTTTTAGTATTTAAAATGCAAAAAAATAAAATTAAATAAAGAATAATAAAATAAAGAATAGAAAACATGAATAAAAATGAAAATAACACAAAAAATAAAAAAGATTGCGTGTTAATCAGTCATAATCATCAGTTGTTGCTCATTATAATTCTTTATAATTTATGGATTGTTTCTATTTTGTTTTAAAGGTTTCAGCTCCAGAGGTTTTTGCTACAACATTTGGAATGGCTTATTGGTTTAAGAAAAGACACGTTTGAACTTGTCATTCCCACAGGACAGGCTATAATGTGAGGAAATATTAGTCACATTGTAAGCCATACTAATAGAGCAGATATTTAAGAAAAGTTAATAGGATGCCTGAAAATTGCTGGACTTCAAATGAAATTTAAAACAATGCTCCCCTGCTTTAGATCTTGTCTGGAAGTATTTCCTTCAGTAACATCTAGAGGTGCTGATGAGCACTTGTGAAATTTTAACCATGCAGCCAGTTTTCACTGATGTGACCTGTTTTTGATGAAAAATTCCAAAAATGACAGAAAAGATGTCCTTTTACATCATGAGCACAGAATGCCATAGACAGCAGGTACCTGGGTTTTAATTGGGCAGCACCCACTTGCCAGGCTGCAGTGGTGTCATAGCTGGATGAATCACCACACTTTACATGTCTTCTCAGATGTTATGTGACCAAATTATATTCTCCTCTTACTCCCTCAGTACACATTTACTTTGACAAAAATCCCCATCATAACACTCGCTGTAATTGGTTCTTCAACCAACTACTTCCTGCGCACAAGGAGACCAAATAGTCTAATGGTGTGTGGTAAGTATCACCTCTGTAACTGTTGAGATCACCCTGACAGGAAGCAGATGGATCCAGTGGTCTGTCAGGGACGAGTAGAGTTTGTCAGGCCCTCGTCATAACCACACATTGTGTCAACCTCCTGGGTTGAAGTGGCCATATTATGCTAGTTTCCAAGTTATTATTTTTATTTTGGGTTTATACTAGAATACGTTTACAGGCTTTAATGTTCAAAAAACACATTATCTTTCCCATACTGTCCATTGCAGCAGCACGCTATTCCATAGATATATACACGTAGATGCCACATTGGCTGCTTCAGCTCATTCTTGCGATATGTCAACACCGGAAAGGTGGCTCTGGAGGCTCCAGAGGACTAGTAACATTATAGACTGAATGAATTACTTACGTGGTAAGAAATTATTATCATAAGGAATTGTACAAACTCACATTTTGAAGCAGGATTTAGCTCATTCTTTGTGGAGATGTCCCTAAATCTTTATATAATTTAATGTAAATGAAATGTGCAGAAAGTTTTCTCTCTCTCCTTTTTCTGTCTACGTCCCCATCAATTTAGCTTTTCTTGTGATGATAACAGCTCATTCATACAGTGTACTGTACTGTACTAGAGTACAGTAAAACTATAGTATAGTACAGATATTATAACTGTACTATACTATATTATTATTATTAGTAGTAGTAGTAGTATACTATTCACTACTCTATTTTACTATTTTTATTTTATTGTTTACTATATTATTTTACTTCTTATATTACTCCTGTAATACTAAAATAATATACGTATACTACATATTATTGCATTTACAGACAATTAATAATATGCTAGTGCTGTGCTATGCTGTCTTCACAGCTATTAACCAAGCAAAATAATCCAAATCCATGCTTGATAAATGTGAGTTTTTAATTCCTTATGACAATGAATTAAAGGAATTCAATTCACTCATCTTTGGAGCGTCTAGCAGCGATTATACTGTAAGTTAACTCTCTACTATTATATTCCATGTACATCATAAACTCTTGAAGATAAAAAGAGCTCACTGAAATTGGTTGATAAATGTACACGTTACAGTGCTGTTTACCCATAAAATGGCAGCTTCTTCAGTTTTTCTCATAGGCCGGTCTTGACCTCCCCAATATGGCGGTGATGTTGACGTACGATCCAGCGGCCATTGAGGTATCTATGTTTCTATATATATGCCCTATTCACCCTCTGTCTGAAACGCTCTCTTTTAGCTCCTGTCTCCTTAAGGCCCCCCTCACGAAAAGCCCAGTCAGCTTTGATTGGTCAGCTGGCCCACTCTCTTCTGATTGGTCAAAAGCTTAGCGTGTGTGTTGGAAATGTCACTCCCCTTACCATAACTGGATTTCAGTTACCAGAGTTACCTGAGCAGCTGAAAATACCGCTGTAGCTATGGCAACAACGGTGTCGGTTGCGCAAAGGGAATTTGCACTCACAGTGAAAAACACAGCGTCTCCTTGACATGGTGATACCTCTAACAAAACTCTTCCTGGTCAGGGCCAAATTACAGCGTGCCAGACAGAAGTAAAGGCTAAATTACTGATGAGTGTTTCAGGCACTTCAGGGGCAGTGTTTTCTGTGGGAGTAAAGAGCTCCCTTTGCCATGGACTTTTCAACTTAGCAGAAATTATACATGCACAAAAAGATATGTAACACACTAAATCCATGAGGTAATGGAAAACCCCAAAATGCATCATATGGCCTCTTTAATAAAGGTAAAGGGTGGTTGACAGAGATATTGTAGTAAAATCCATTGAAATCTAGTCAAATTACACCGAAGTCGTTCCACATTTGTACAAAATAGCACCTTGATAGAACACACATGTGAGTTGTTGATCACAACGAAAATTAGTTCCTGTCTGTAACGTTATCTTTTAAAATTTCGTTTATCAGAAAAGTGTTTGGACCATCCCGGCTCTCCCCTACATCTTCCAACCTGAAACACAGGTCTAGGAAACCAACCTATGAAGAAATCTGTAATCCAGAGCAAAGAAGTCATTATCACTTTCACTGTCCATTTTTAGAATTAACCTGACACCCTCCACCTGCATGTGTTGTGAACTAAAGAATGCAATTTACACCATCAAATAAAGCACAGGGATAATTTCTCACATCTCATCAAGTATCACCACATACTGTGAAAGGAAGCAGTGTGGTTATAATGTTGGAATTAAACAACAACAATAACAACAACAGTGATATAAGATACAGATTGTCACTCATTTGTCACTCAGTAATCATAAAGGGTTATTACAGTTCATTTGACGCATATAGTTACATGTTGCGCCTCAACGTAAACGTCTGTTACCTTCAAGTCCTTGCCAAAGAGTTCACACAATGCTGATTAGGCTGATCGCTGGCAGGCGACAGCATCTACAAGTATGGTAGAGCCTATGGCTTCATTAGCATGTTGACAGTGTTTGTGTAATTAATCTCACTGCCAGAAGAGGGAGACAGAAGCTCTGCAGGTCCATCATGCATAGCTGTTTATGTACCCTGTTTGGTTATTGAAGAGACATCTTACCTTAACATATTGATACCGGAGTTTCTTTCAAAGGGTACCGTGTATAACTGCTTCATCCTTATTTATTGTTTGTTTAGGACTCTGGCAATTGTCGTTGTGCTGACCGTATTCACATTCCCAAAAGTGATATTGTCTGCAAGCACTATGTCCTGAATTCCCCTCAGTTTTATTGCATTGTTGCCAAATACCATGTCAAAAATGGCAATTTCCTGTGCATCTGAAAATACTCTGCCTCTCCCTCCTCTTGTACTGTAATATGTAGTTCAATTACAGCATCATTGAAGGATGCACATCTCACCTGTTGTTTTGCCTGAAAATTCGTAATATTGATGCAACTGTTGTCAGGGTTTAGGCTATGCCTCTACCCCTCCTTTTGTTTCCTGCCATTCTCCTCTCCTTGTGTTTCTTGTTTGTCCCCATTTTGTCTCTGTCTGTGTGTGTGTGTGTGTGTGTGTGTGTGTGTGTGTGTGTGTGTGTGTGTGTGTGT
>JBBPCS010004127.1:0-11611 GCA_037974645.1 Hollardia meadi
CTCTCTCTCTCTCTCTCTCTCTCTCTCTCTCTCTCTCTCTCTCTCTCTCTCTCTGTCTCTCTCTCTCTCTGTCTCTGTCTCTCTCTGTCTCTGTCTCTCTCTCTTCCCCTCTCTCTCTCTTTATCTCTCTCTCATTCTCATTTTCCACTGTTTTGCATTTCTTTTCCCTTTTGTCTCTCTCTCTCTCTCTCTCTGGAACACTCTCTCTGTCTCTCATTCTCTCTGTATCTTTGGTTCATGCCAGCAGGTCCTATCAGGAAGCCCAAATATGTGGAGAGTCCTCGCGTTCCTTCTGATGCCATCGTTTCAGCGCTGAGGAAGGTGGCTGATAACAAGGAGTCCTCACACAATGGTGAGTCTTGCCTTTCGTTTGTGTCATGTGTGTCTGTGTGACTGCTTTATATTTTTGGAGGGATTGGAAATGGTTAGACTTGAACAACTTTGCCTGTATTGCTGTGTGTCTGTTTTTTGTTATATAGAATATCATGGTTGTGTCCATGGGGTCAGGGATATGTCTCTGTAATTTAAGGGTAGCATTAGTTCTTGTATAAGTGGTTTATGTAAGTGCCAGGCGTTTGAGCAGTGTTCCTTCATGTAGCCTCTTATACAAACACACTATAGTGCCGTGTTTATTTTTAAGTGTGTGTTTAGATTTCAGAGGAGTCTGTTTTCCACTGTTTGGGGACACATTCTGTCTGACCAAAGCGCCGGCTTTGTTTCATGGAAATGTAATGAGGATGATACCTTAAATTTCTCAGTAATTTGTAATGTATGTGTGTTCATGTGTTTTCACATTTCTGAGAGGTGTTTCTTGAGTGCTCTTACTGCCTAGTCACTACTGTTTTGGGCGTTGTGTGTTTGTGTGTGTCGGGATAATGTTCCACTAAGTGCTCTGTTATGATATCCAGCAGAGCATAGAAGGCTCAAATTCCTCCCATAGCTTTAAGTGGAGTTGTAGGATGCGTTATCTTTCGCAAAAGACAACACAGACACTAGTGCCTTCTGATTGTACATGGATCACACACAGACAGTAGTGACCCAGCGCTGCCCAGTCACTCTTGCCTGTTGCATACCAAGGCACGAGGGTGTGTCCGATGTACAGCTGGCACAGAGCAGTGTTTCGGCACAGAGCAGGCTACTGGCAGATAGCGGATGCCAGATAGGCTAAATGTTATCTAATTCAGCTGATGCACTGGCACTGTTAGTAAGCTAATTTTATGAGCTGTATACTGTACTTCAAAAAGAGTTTTGAGAGACCTCATTATAGAAAATCCTATCCGCTTGTCCTATCTTAACTTAAGTTTAAAAGATATGAAAAATCCTATCTTCCCATTGCAGAAGCAATTCCTAAACCTGGCTGTGTCCTATTTTAAGTAAGACGTCGTATCTTAACTTAAGAAATCCTAACTGGAATTGTAAACTCGATTCTTCGATCGGCACTCGTCCTGTCATGCCTGTTTCTGTGTTTAGAATGTACACAAGACTACCTCTATCCTTTACAATGGTTGGTTCACTTTACTTCTCACTTACTAGCTAGCTTTTTGTAATGGACAAGAAAAGACAGACACTCAATTTTAGCTGTGATGAGTCATAGACATTAATTGTGTCCGGTGGGGAAGAGGTTATATACCAGGGAAATTAAAAGCTAACAGGCTAAAGTCAGCGTTAGCTTCTCTAAAAGGCTAACGTCAACAACAGGATCACAACGGTGTTAGCTTCTCCAACATTAATGGTTTGAGTAGTCTTTCAGTCATAATCATTCACTGGTTATGTTTTTCTTCATCTTCATTGTCATTTCCACATAGACCTAACAACAGTTGTGCTGAAATTTTGGGTAGTTATTATGAATTTAGGACAGGGTCTATCCATGACAGCAGGCTTACGTTAGCTCTCTGTTGTCCTCTTTTGGCTGAAAACAAGCTCTATAAAAGTGCAGGTGTGAAAATGAAAAAAAACTAGTGGCACCATGCCAAAAACCTGCTGCTTTGAATGATGCACCTCAAATAAACCCCCAGTTTACGATTTTCTTTACTTCCTCACAGAGTGAATGACTGTAAAAGAAGTGTTCTGTGGCTTCAGGCCATCTACAGAAAGAATGAAAATGATAAACTGATAGACCTGGCCAGTCAATAGTGTACTACTGTGGCAAATACTTTATCACAGGTTAGTTAAAATTAAATGTGTGCCTGTTGAGCCTGTAGATCTGAGCGAATCAGAAGAGCCTTAGTGTTGGTGCAACAAAAGTTTTTACTGTGAAAAAATATGGCCCTACCACAAAAGAGCTGCTTTTAGAATGGAGTTTGTTTTTGTTTTTTTTCTATATATCGACACCCATCGTTGATCTGTAACAACATTACATAATTGCTTGCCTGACTGGCCATAGGATTTAGGCTTATAACAGTTATAAAGCAATACGGTATTCTTACTTTATGCTTTTAAACTGGCAAAGACATCAGAATTTGCATTTGCCACCAGTCAAATTAGAGGGGCTGTTTTTACCCACAAAGGGGCACAATGCAAGGGCAAAGTACCTGGATGTGCTGCTCTTATCCATGCCATCTTAGTTTAAGATTTTTAACTTAGGAAATGTTTCAGTTAGGACCATTCTGTAATAGCTAAATTCCTATTCTAAGATAAGATGGGATTTTTTCATAAATGTTCGGTAAACGTTAGGTAACGCCTCTGCTGTCTTAGAAACAATCTTCCCCCCACGCTTTCCCTGCTCCCTCTTGCTTCCCAACACAGAAAAAAAAGAAAAAAAATGCTCAAGCTGAGTGTACTTAATGTTAACAAAACTACTTGTGTTTGCAGAACAGCTCTTGTTGATGGACCTTGTGTGGTCAGTGCTGCCTCTTCTAACCTCATCTAACTGCTCCAGTCTCAAATGCATTTAGAACTCAAAAAAAAGTGGTGATAAGATTCTAAATTAATTTTTGCATTTTCTTATCATTGTGGTCTACTCTGGATGATAGAGAGAACAGTTACAGATGTGGTCAATTTATGACAAATAAAAACATTGACATGACATCACTTTCATCGCCTAATTTAGGACATTTTCATTAATTACTACCCATAACCTTTGGAAAAATAGCAAGTCGGTTTCTTCTTGAGCAGCTCCAGGCATTTACAACATTACAAAGTTTATTTTGTAGCTTTGGTAGTGACTTATACCTGTTCTTAAATATTGACTAAATATTGGCTTTCACAGAACTGAAGAAGTAACCAGTTTGTTTTCACGGTCAATCTTTTACTTACCTGTTGCCTTACTGTTATTCAACAAATATAAGCAGATACGGCAGGAGAAACTATCTACCTTTAAAAGGCCATAGTAAGCAGGTAAAACAAGAGAAATTACAGGAATGAGCAGACTTACTGAAGTAATTATGTTCCATTAAGCACTGTATAAATTCTAGACTAATGATGGCTAATTGTGATCACCCAGCTGTAATAGAATGAGGCCCCATGCACAGCTGACAAGCTTCTGAGTAACAGCTACACATGCTATGTCTCTTTTCTCTCCCATGTGGACAAATTCACACATAGAGTTTGCATTTTATTTCCTGCTTCCATACAGAGTTTAGCGTAGGCCAGTTCTATCAACTGGAATAATTTGCGTCACACATCAAATGTGACAAGGTCGTAGCCGGTGTTCTTTTGTCAATAAAGAGAGCATCTTTTAGCCTGTGTTGTCTCCTACTTGAGAGAGGGTAAACAATGCTGGCTTGTGAGACGGGACAAGATGGTTGACATTGCAGCTTTTCTATGAAGGTCAACGTCAGCATGGAATGTTGATACATTGCCGGAATAATCTGAATCAGAAAATCCATTGGAAGCTTTGCAGCGTGAGAACTGTGTGACATTTAGGCCCCAAACGAAGTTCTTAGGAATTGTAAAGGGTTTTTTTGTTGGGTGTTGTGCTGAAGGATGCCTCTCTGGGATGTCCAAAAGCCGTGCTTCACATCAATAGTCACACCTCGAGTGCATCTTTTGTGGTATTTTAGGCAGTGCATACTGCCGATATTATTTTAAAGATGTTTAAGCAGTATCATTTTTGTGTGTTTTATTTCAGCCAATTTCAGATATGATTAAATTTTCTTTGTTGTTCTTTCGGACTGGACTGTCAGCTTTCCAGAACTCTCTGTTGTGGGCAAGTAAGATGGTCTATAGGCTAAAAAAGGAAACGTGCTGTGGAGCAATCCTACAGAGCTCTGTCTTTGAGAAAGGATAGAATTCCTTTTGCATGTGTATTTTTATTTTGTCTATGTATCCCCAAGTACATTTATGTTTGTTTATGTATCTGTGTTTCCAAACATGACTGTATTTACAACAGGCAGCCAACAGTCCGCCTGTCAAAATTGTTTCAGCTGTGCTCAGAGTTCTGTCTCTGTCAATCAAGACTTAACCTCGGGTCCCGTTCTCTCCCACAATTATGTCTCTCTCTTACATGCCCCCCCCTTTACAACTCCAGTGAGACCCCGGAACCCAAGCACTTAACACCTGTTTCTTTATGTACTGATTATGTTGTCATCGCTGAAACTATGGGCCAACTGAATTTACACCACTTAAATCTGGCTGTGGTATTGCTATAACTATATTGGTAGTACATTTCAATGTCATTCCTTGTACAATGTGTGTTACTAATTTGTTAACACATTTTTGAATCAATGTCTTCCTCTTTCTATTCATGGCACTATACTGTGTCATTTTGGTACAATATTCTGTATTATCAGAATACAGAACTTAACACAGATTCAGCCTCACATTCTCCATAAGTTTGTATGTCCTGCGATGTAAAACATAACATCAAAAAGAAATAATCTGATGCAAGGTCTCACAGCCACAACTAGTGGTCTTAGCAGGCTGCATGCATGTAATATAAATGCAGGAAACCATGGTGTCACTGGTGACTTCTTTTTACACTCATTTCAATTAGCCAGTTCCTAAAGAGAATGTCAGTATATACTGTATTGTATATACAGACAAAGAAAGACCTAAGAAAGAACATTTAGGTCAAAACGCATGAAGCAGTTTTACACACTGGCTGTATTACTTGCCATTTATAGAGACTCAAGCCAAATTGCAGATATACAAACTCCAACCTTTGGGTGAAATTTGCTGCTTTGAGTTTAAAATGTAATATGAAATTCTAATTCTGTTGTTAAATCAATTCAACATCAGGTCATGGGAACTCTAGCGTGTAGAAATTGTTAGTAGGCAATTATGATTAATAATATTTAATTAAAGTGATGACAGCCGCTAGCTTGTGCTGGTCAACGACATAGTTTATTAACCTGGTAGCTAGCTGTGTTGTGTTCTGTGGCTACTACTTTAGGCCTAGTATAGGTAATAATAGATGTTATAATGTAATGCTTTGCATTACTTTCAAAATGAAAGAATTAAGGCAATGTGATGCACTGCTTTTTTTCTGATTCCTGTGCATGAACATTGATTACCATCTCCCAAAATGCAATAGAAGACTAATAATGATAATAGATCATTATTATTATGTGATTTACCAACATACTTTTTGTCAATTTGTTTGTCTTGTACAGGATTGTTTTTGCAATTTCTGTATGTCTATTGTATTTCACCTATTCACTGAATGTATGGGTAAATAATTGACTGCGACGGTATGGATTATTTCTTACTGTTGTAAAAAGCAATGTAGCCCTTGGCAAATAATTGAAAGAATCCAACGTGAAATGGTGCAGCAAATGAAGCCGTGTTGTAAGTTGTAGCGGTAGCTCCTTTAAAGAATAGAGCAGTGCGTAATGTGTGTGGTTGAGCAAGAGAGAGCAAGTGGCAAGTGATTTGCTGCCGGTGATTCATTCCTGGCAATTTATGGTACATACAAATGCAGATTTCACAGGCTTTAAACAGCCACTAACTGTGGGTACTAGTGACGTTTGCAGATGGTTACAGTGCCGAAAGTCTGGTTTTTCGTGTAGTGAGGAAAATCCTACACAGCCACCAATGGAATCAAATTCTAGGGCAAAGATTTTTAGCCACTGTGGCGCTAAAAATTTGTTTGTCATGCTGTCAGTTGTGTTTGGATTTTGATGGAACTGGAAAATGGACAGTATTCACATTTATGCATGATGGAAAACAATAAATGGAATTTTGTTCTGCTGTAGATTTTGTATTTACACAACACAGCAAATGGGTAACGATAACAGCAAACATTAAGTGTTTCAACCAGGCAACACCTCAGTTATACATCTCAGTAGCTTAAGTAATAGACTGAGCTCTTGTAGACCATAATGAGCTCAACCCCACAATAGTCATCACATGATTATGATATCGTCACAGCCCTATGAATAATTAATTTATAAGTTAAACAAATCATTCAGGTATCTCTTCAGAGTAGGCCAGTTTGATGCTTTTAAATTGACAAAATTTTCTTATAAGGGGAGCATATGCCCGGACCTCCCAGTTGTTTTCTCCATCCACACAATTTTCTTTTTTCTTTTTTTTTTTTTTTTTACCCCTAACCTGTTTGCATCTTTGCAATTGTGTAATCACTGTTTGCATTTGATAGAACTTGATAATATTTGTACAGCTTTGATTCACTATCGGGTGGCATGGTGGTGCACTAGTTAGCACTGTCGCATCACAGCAAGGTCCTGGATTCGATTCCCGGCTGGGTCAGGGCCTTTCTGTGTGGAGTTTGTGTAGGTTGCCTCTGGGTGCTCTGGCCTGTGATGAACTGGCGACCTGTCCTGGCTGTACCCCGCCTCTCACCCAATGTCAGCCGGGATAGGCTCCAGCCCCCCACGACCCTGCACAGGATAAGTGGTGATAGATAATGGATGGATGATTCACTGTTTACCATTTAGTAGAGCAGTGTCTTAGTGGCACCAAAGATGAATGGACTGTGATTTCTTAAACAGAGTGATAGTTCTGTCCCTTTTCTATGGCATATATTCCCTTTTTTTTATCAACAGCTGGTAGCTGAAACTTTGTATGTTGCCTGTCCATTCCCTTGTTATGAATCGTCATTAATCTGTGCTACTGATCTCTTGAAGATCCTCAAAGCACAGCTACTGTGCCCCATGGGGTGAATTGTTGCATTAGGACCCTTTAGCTCTAATGAAATGCCATCCATATACAGTTAGAGAAACGATAGTAACAGCTAGACTATTGTGTCAAACTAAGACGTCAGTAAAACCTATGATTGCTATCCCCTTGCCATCTCCACCCTCCAGATCTCCTTTTACTTTATTATCAACAGTCTCACCTCAGTATGCTGTAATGTCTCATTGGACACTCCATCTGTGGTCGCAGCAAAGGGCATTTTTTGGTTATGCATTGGAATGTGCAACAAGAGCGCTCAATGTGCTTTAGGGGGACACGTCACCTAGTACCTCAGAACACAACACAAATGGGGAGGCAGGATGCATGTTCTCATCAAGGGTTCATTAAACAGGCTCTTCTGTTGTGGTAATGAAACTCCAGCTGCTAATGAGTACCGGCTGGATTGTTTTCTCGACAGGAAGAGTGCCAAGACAGCTTTGTGGAGCCAGTCTGTTCATGGGGTTCACCCTTCTCCTCCTCCTCCCCCTGCTCCCCCCTTCTTTTGCTCCTCCTCTTTCAGTTCTTCTTTATTTCACACCTGCTCATAAACTTCCTCAGGCCAGCAGATAACGATGTTGTTTTGTTTTTGCCTTTATTTCCCTTAACGTTACTGGAATAACAAGAAGTGGTTCCAGCTTCAGCCCTGGTTTTTCTAAATCTTAAGGGTAGTGTAAAATATAGTGGATCAGATACTGTACAGTACAGGGAGTCCTTTTGCTTTATATCTGGCTAACATCCAGATAAATGCAGTAATTTTACCTTATGTGTACTAACAAAGTTGATGTTATACAACTGCCACAGTTTTATTATGCCCGCCACAGAATCATAAATAATGTCAGTTCCATTACAAAGTCTGAAACTAATTCATAATGTTGTGCAAAATCATATACACATGCTGTCACACACAAAGTCATGTGAAGTCCATTCTGATGGGACCAATTAATAATCTTGGTAAATCAGTAATCAGAGTACTCAAGTAGAGTAATCAATAGGGCTTCAACTAACTATTATTTTCATTATCAATTAATCTACTGATTATTTTCATGATTAGGAATCGATTAATAGATTATTCTATAAAATGTCAAAAAACAAACCAACAATCCAAAACCCAAAGACTCTTCGTTTATCGTTATAAATGATAAAAGAAAAAAAGAAAAAAGTTTCTTATTTGAAAAATGACTGAAATGATTAATAGATTGTCAGAATAGTTAGACAATAAGGCAATACATTTCCTTTCAATCAACTATTTGATTGATTGACTAATCATGGATAAGCCAACGTGGGCAGCGCATGAATGAATTAGTGCCCCGATGAAGACTCTTTTGAGTTGAAACACATTGGGTTATCCATGATTTAATAAAAGGCTTTTAACGTTATCATGAGAGTGCCTCGGATCCTCTTGTTAGATTGCCAATCAACACCATAGACTTTTGCAAGTGAGCTGGACAGTCACTATTTTTTATTTTTATCCTACATTTACATATTTTGGTGTGTAAATGACTCCACATCACAGCTCCATATTCCAAACGTCAAAGTTATGCCACTAAAAGTGCTTGTTTTGCAGTTGTTGCTTCATCTAGATTGTCAAAATCAGCTAAATATTTAGCCATTACTTTGGAAATACGTAAATACTTGTTGGCAGTTCCTCTTGGTAACTCCAAACTCCTGTCTTTCAACTCTGACTCATGTTTCCACCATTGTCTTCCTGCAACAACTCACGTCTCGTGAGATTTCTGAGCTCAACTTCTTGAGCGCGACTTGTGTTTCTGGTTAAACAAAAAGGATTTTACTTTTAAACAAAAAGGTCTATCTCTGTAGAAATCCTTTCTGTAATGTTGTCAGACACTTAGTGGACTTAAGTTTGACCCCCAAAGGATTATGTCGGAGCCATGTTGTGGCTGCTGGCTGAGGAGATCTACTGGACTATTAAAATCTTTGGTAAATATTAATTATTTACACCAAAATATGTGAACATAGTACCCAGCTTTAAAAATACCATAATTCCTCTTTTAGGTATACACCACAGTAACCCCAAGTACATTCTGCACTCAATGCACTGTTCTATTACTGCAATAAAAAGCCAGAACACTCACCATGCTTCATAGAAAACCCTTGAGGAGATAATGACTAATGACACTAACTGATAAACTGTATTAAGGTCTCAACACCTACAGAATGTTATTCATTGCTAGACAAACAACAAGCAGTAGTGATTACATTGATATTATTGAAGGCAATGCTTAATAAACTTTGGATGCTTTAGATACTTGTCTGGATGATGATTAGTTTTTACATTGTATTACATTATAGCTTGACCAGGTACAAATATAACCCTGCACTAATTTTTCATTGCAAAACATAGGTTTCAAATATGTGGCACCTATTTTTTTTTCTTTCTCTGTACCACTTTATTTTTCCGCAACATCAAGTAGAAGGCATAAACATCTCACAGTGAGTGATTCTACATAGTTTAGTCTTCACAAATCCATAATATTTGAGTTTTAAGAACTAAAAGCCATGCCATGCAATGCCATGACAGTCTCTCACAATTAAAAACACCCTGTCATTGTCTCTAATGTTTGATAGCCATAAATGTGTGATGTAAAAGGTGCCCCTTTTAAAGACCTAGGACCAATTGCCATTATCTCTACCTGTCTACTAAATGTTGATGAAGCATGGAATGTGTTGCTGTGTTCAAATTGCTATTGACCCACAACTGGCACTCAACATACAGTAGATGACATCTGAGTTCAGAATTTTTTGTGTTATGTATGTGTATACATGAACATTAACAATATCTACAGAACTACATACCTTAATGACAGAAAATCTTATGTCAAAGCAAGGCAATTCTGAAGAACCACAACAGTGAACGCTGACAAAGCTTGAAGCTTGTTACTTGAACATGTCTCTGGTTATTAAGATTCATGCATGTTGTGGTGAGAATGTGATCATTGAACGTGCTTTTCTTTTTACATGATTATAGCGCTGTGTTAAGACTTAAGATGCTATAATCCAGTGACCCTAAATCTTATCTATAAAATCACTGTTGTTGGCATTCCGGCCTCAACATTGTCTTTGCACCAGTGGTCTTAAAAGGCTTCTCTCAAGCAGTTACATGAGAAGGGTGACATTGCCTATAAAAATGATTTTCAATATATGGTCTTTCTCACTGCATAATATTTGCATTGAAGAAAAGGTGATGCAAGTATAGCACCCTGTGTGGTTTAGCATCCAATACCACATAGCCAAAAGCTTCAATTTATTCATCATCAAACCTTTAAGTCTTTTTTGTTATTATGTTTCCTTACAGGCTTATACAATATTTCAATTTCTCAAACTTAAAGGCAAGTGCCTTTTTTTTTGGAGGCAGTTCAGCTGGCCTGAAGTCAGTGCCAACATGACACGCACAGTAACATCAGAAACCAGGCAACCAAGTGGGCAGATGTGTCAAAGGGTAACATAAATATTCTGCACAATCATAACTTGGAGACATCATCTCGTCTGGAATACAAGTTTCTTGTCTTACACATTTTGTTCTTGGCTGAAGGATGTAGGCACATGTTTAACATGTGCCAACCCAAAATGGCTGATTCTGTTTTGTTTGATAAATTTATTCCTCCTTCTTGAAATTGCTCTGGTAGATATAATATACCAGCTACATTTCAGTTCTCAAGGAAATTCAAGAAACTTCAGTGCTCTCAATGTAGTGTTGAATTAGTTCTCACCACGTGTGCAATTTGCCTCGACATGCTTTGTATGTCTGGATAAAAAAGCATTTACTTTTCAATGATAAGACAGACATTCCTACTGTTGAAATGAGTAGTACTGGAATCACTGAAAAAGGAAACCTGCACTGTAAGTAGTTGTAAATATCTCAGTGGGGTTGTCTTTTAATTGCATGGTTTTATTGTTTCTGGAGTGATTTTTTTTCAAGAAGTATTTTTGTGCTACATATGGGCATTACAGGCCCATCATCCCTTGTTGATGACATCCCAACCCTGGAATTGCTCTCTAAACAAGTATTCAGGCTTGGTAGGGAAGACGGCAGACAGTTTAAGCTGTGTTGGAGAAAGACCCATGTCCACTCATTGATATTAAAAGGCTCTGTGAGTGAGAGCTGTAAACAACCAAAAGGCTTTGGAACTGGCACTTGAGGCATGTTGCAGGACACACAAAGTCTCTGCTTTCTTCACATTGCTGGACAATCACATGTATTCAGACATTTAGAACACCGCACACACACACACACACACACAACGTAGTCCTCCACTCACTCACTCCCTCTCTCTCTCTCTTATCCCTTGCTCTTCTTTCCTCCCCCTCTCTGGGTCTGCACCACATCAGCAGGAGCTGGAGAGTGCAGCATAGCATTTCAGAGTAGAGCCGAGGAGGACAGGGCACAGCAGAGTGGCCCTGTGTGGGCCATCCAGTGGAGAGAGGAAATCTGCCCGCTGACATTAAGCATCTCTCTCTCTCTCTCTCTCTCTCTCTCTCTCTCTCTCTCTCTCTCTCTCTCTCTCTCTCTCTCTCTCTC
>JBBPCS010004128.1:0-11610 GCA_037974645.1 Hollardia meadi
TTTTGTAATTGATTTTTTCTTTGAAAAGCAAGACAAAAAAGTAAAAAGCACATTTAGGCTGTTTAATTTATGCAATGCTGAAAAAATTGGCAAAATAAATGAAAAACTGCGAAAAACCGTATTCGGCCTTCAGCCAAGTGTTTCATTAGTTTCGGTTCATTTCGGTGCATCCCTACATTGAACAGGAGATGTTTCATCACAATTGTTGCATCAATGTCATTTTAACCCCTATTTAAACAATCTATGGCGCATGGTATAAAGTCTATGGCGCAAGTGCATTTAGGGCGTGTCCATCTTCATTTTGCTAATTAAACGGCGCATAATCTGGGCACAAAGTAGGCCGCAAGGCGCAAAGAGTTTAGTCCCTTAATTATTCATAGGCATCTTTTGGGCGTAACATGAATGAAACCAATCAGAGTGGCATCTCCCATTCCAAAAGCCAGTTGCGCCTGCACAGGGCGCATTGCTATTTAAACAGCAGCATTCGTCTTGTTGTGGGACAGGAATGTGGTCTTTGGCCGGTGGACCCTCTGCCTCTGCCTCTGCCGACTCCTAATCCTCTGTCCCATTAACAATTTTACTGCATATGAACAATGACCTGATGTTTAACTGAGGAGGAAGAGGAGGAGGAGGGCTGCTGCATGTCCCTGTGTGTATTATTGAGATGTGTTGATTGCAGTCCGTTGATCGGGTCATAAAAAAAATTATTGTGATTAATAGCAGATGGGATGCACATGGATGAAGTAATTCCTCATTAATTAAAAAAAATATTAATTAAGCAATCCAACAGAAGTAGAAGTTATGCATGTGTGTCTCCATTAAGAGACTCGTACACATTTACGCACAGCAGCTTAAATTCATTGATTATTTAGATCTCAGACACGCCGACAGGGCCGGTCAGGATCTAATGTTAATTCCTGTTCTGTTCTTCTACACATCTAAAAGGTCACACACACACACACAGTCCAGGTTCAGTAAAATTGTTTGGAATAAAGCTTAAAGTTTAGTTCTGTTTCCTCTGGCGAGTTTCCTCTGTCCTGCCAAGTTCATAACTTAGTTTTGCTGCTTACGTGTCCCACGATTTTTGCTGCAGTGTCCATGGAAACATTTCAAATAATAGCAGAGTGTATGCGTGTTGTGAAGCCGCCTATGTAGACGCATCTTACTATCTGAATATTGCGCCCTTTACATAGCAGTAAAAATACTGCGCCATTGACTTTAGACCAGGTTTTTGTTGGTCAATGGCGTAATTGCTTTCTCCTGCTACAAGATAGCAATGCGCCAACAATGCACCTGACCACACCTCATTTTAAGACCAACACGCCCACGAGCACACAAATGGGCACAAGTGTATTTGCTACTTAGACAATGCGGGCGTGAAAATGATGACTGTATCGGTGGGACAGTAGTAATGATGCCAGGCATAAGATGGAGCCCTTGGTGTTGAATGACATTAAAGGGTTGACATCACAGAGCAGCTTCCTGTTTCTCAGTCTGTGCTGCTTGCCACAATATTGCAGCTAGAGTGTGATTTGCGGCAGAATGAAATAAATGATAGAGCACAATATAAAAGGCGAGATGTTTGGTTTTTTGTATTGCCAAACGATGGATATCATATAGCAAACCCTACACTTCAGTTAAATGAATCCCTATATTCTGCATGTGATGTCTAATGCCCCTGTTGATTCTGCCATACTGCACCGGTCACGATGACTCAAGTCTGGTTTCTATTCTGGGTCTATCTGGAGGTTCTCCCACTTCATAGCTCCCTGTTAAGTGTGCTGTTTGCAGAGCTGATAATTGGACTACTTTTAACTGGGCTGTGTTTCTTCTGCAGCACCCATCATTGCCCTATATTTAGCCTGCAGCTAGTTAATTAAACTGCTTCCTAAAGGAAGACCCTGTGTTTTCTTTCATATAACGAGAGAGTTTGAGGGCTGCGTAACGTAACTGCCAACTCAAAAACTTCAAATCCTCTTTTTTGGCATTTCCTTCCATTTATAGCCATGGTGACATGCTACTTGCAGGGTTAGCTTCATGAATTTTTCATGAAACCATGTCACCATGATAAACCATTTTCAAGGATGCATAAAAGCATTAGTGCATGAGTTGTGGTTGTGGGTTTCAGTCAAAGGTATAGTGAGTTTTAAAGGGTCTTAAGAGACCGCAAATCAGAAAGTAAATTGTAACACACAATTACCATAACTCATGAAACAGGAAAGGGATGTGAACTCAGTGACTGAACTGACTGAAGTTTTCTTGCTAGCTGGCCAACTGCCCCAAATCTGTCAGTATTAGTCCACTATTTGTGCACACAGAATTTTAATCTTCTTTAAATCTGCCATGGAATGTCCCACTCCTCTGTTTGACACACATTTCAACCATGCTAGGTCACTGTTAAGGCAAAAGTGCTGATTGAGGATGTATTTTATGGTATAATATAGGGGTGTGCCATATTGTGTCATTCCCAGTAATATTGATGTAATCTTAATATGATAAAAAAATTCATATATTCTGACATGTTGATGGAATGATGTCATACAAACAACATCAACAAGCATAGATGAAAGTGAAAGTAGCATTGCTACCAGCTCCACAGTGGAGGAGTTGGTTCCAAAAAGGGAAACGGCTTATTACAATGATCAGATGTACAACAAACGACAATAATGTGTAAGAAGTGAAAGAAGACTGTAACAACAAAAAGGAGGCTGGGTTGAGTATGATGAGAGCCAAAAATCCAGCAAGGAGAGCTCAACAGCATTTTGTCATATTGTTAAGAATATTGTTAGCAAAAAATAATACCTTGAAATATTGCATTATTATTTTTTTAGGACCATATCGCCATCGCTAATGTAGTACCAGTTTTTAACCCAAACAATAATTAAACTAAACTGCTAAATGCAAAGATGATGCAGACGCAAATCTCTTGGTCAGTCCTTGTATTAAATGTATTAAATCATTAAAATAGTACTTTACTTGTTTATGTTTAATCAGTCAGTACTTTAATTATCTAACATCTGATAACATATTTTCATGCCTTACATTCCCCGTGTGTCATGCATCTTTTGCCCTGTATGCAGGAGTAGATCAGTGATTTTAGTTTTACTCAGGTATTTATTATCTCAAGAATTGTAGTTTGATATATTCAAGTCACATCTGAGTGAAAACAAATTCTCATGAAAATAATGTGTAGAAGAATGGACTAAAAGAAAGGAGCCAAATCAGTAGAGAAGAAACTTCTGTGGCTGAGTTATGAACAGCACAACAAGGGCTGCTCAAAGTGATTGAAAACTTTTGAGGAGCGCAGTGGGACGAGTCGACTTTTATTATCATGCATTGAGAATTACTAAGCAAAGAACCAATAGGGCAGATTGGAGAGGAGTTCATAGTTCCTAAACAAAAAGCTTAGACTCACAAAGACTCCCAGAATGCCATTCAAACAAGTAAATACGTTAACAAACTCTTTAGAGGAGAAAGTCAAGAATCAGAGTGACGCAAACCTAACACTGCGTGTGTGTTTGTTTGCATGTGTGTGCGTACACTAAAAACTTCATTTATGTAGCTTGATGTTTGTTGGCCATACATGGTGTCCATTTATTTATATTATTTGCATTCCATATTTATTTCTTTATTTTTTGTTAATTGTCAGTCAATTTCCTAAGGTATGTGCTCCTTTCTGGTTTATTCTAGTAAGGCTACACTAAGGAAGGTGGTATTTATAATTGAAGTTATATACACAGACTGCAAAGTGCTGTCTATAGAAAAGGAATTTATTGTTGGGTTAAATACAATTGGAATCGAGAAATTATCTAATCCATTAGAATCGTATGCCTTTAAGTTTATCAATTCCTGAACAATGTCGGTAGGTTTTCTGGTCAATGTAATTGTACACTAGGTTGCACAACGAAATAAAAGTTTGTAATCCCCATCATGCTACATGCATAGAATTGACATTGCCCCTATAATGGTAGGGGAAACACTGTGTACTCGATTGTATCGATCTCGTGAGCTTTAGGTCAATGTTCTATGTTACTGTATGTTCTTCTTCTACCATCCTCCTTGTCCTCCTTATTTCTCTCTCTCTGCTCTCCTGTGCAGCTACTCAGTGAAAAGATCAGTGGGGCAGAGGGGACGAAGCTGGATGAAGATTTCATGGAGATGGAGAGGGTGAGTTCAGTACTCGTGTCTGTGTGTTACATGAGGCTGCCTCCTTAACACTGATACCTTGTTTTAACCTTGTTTTATCACCCAGTGTTTTTATCTTACCTTTCCTCTGTCTGTATTGTTGTTTCTATTGTTATTTTGGTTTTAACCAAAATCTTTTTTTTTTTTTTTTACTGTAAAGCACTTTATAACCTTGTTAAGAAACATGCTATACAAATTTTATTTGAATCATCAGACTAGAAGCCCTTGAATCAAGGCTCATTTTAAATTGCAGCACCCTTTTTATTAACTGTATCATTGTACACAGAGCACAGAGAATAACAGAACGGCAGGCTGCAAACCTTTACAAAACCATTTTTATGTTAAAATCACCTGACTAAAAAATCTGATGAATCTGATGGAAATAGGTCATGAAAACGGAGGGCAGTGTCTATGTTTAGGGTTGAGTGCTGGCTAACTTAGATAAACCACCGGCTTCATGCAGCCCAATGTGACCTGAAATTCGACAGACAGCGCTGTTAGGAGCGATGCTTCATGGTGCAATAGGATTTTAATTTTGGTGGAAATATGTGTTTTCACATCACAGATGATGATGAAGGACACTAAAAGTCTTTCAGGTAACACTTGACAGCCTACAGGCTAAAAGTTGACTGTCTGATCTGAACTGATGACTCACAGTCAACTCACGTCCAGCCCTTGTGTTAAATACATTTACACACTCTAATCAACTATACAAATGAGGAATTGATGAGGGTTGCATGATGGTTTCAAGTTAATGAGCTCTTGTTAAATATTGAAAAGTCAAATTTTATAATATTTGCGGGAAGGGGCAGGAGGTATTTTAAAGTGTCAATAGCAGTCCAGAGTCTTCCACTCGTTTCTTAGGTATCTTAGTAGATGAGAATTTAAATTGGAAAAATGATATTCATCTCATTTATAACAAAATTGTGAAGTCACTGGGGATCATCAGCAAACTGAGAAGTTTCATAAATGTCTCTTGGTTATTAACTCTATATTATTCCATGATTGTAATATTGTTTGGGCAAATACATACCCCTCAAGTCTTCATAAACTTTATTTGCTGCAAAAGCGATTTGTTGGATTAGCAACTCTCTCAAACTCTAATGAGGCCTCTGCACCCCTGTTCAGAAAGCTGAGCATTCCTTCAGTGTATAAATATTCATCACATATATATGTTTATGTACAAATATATGTTCTTGTCTTTTTCTTTGCCATCATCAGTAACTTCTTTAAATGTAATTCCCAAGTTCATTCATATAATACGAGACAGATTGATCATATCCATCTTTTAACAAAACGAAACATGGCCAGTACTCCTCGGATATTGTGGTGTACAGACACGGAACGCCAACATACACGTTGTCAAGAGCTCATCTTCCTTAGAAATTCTGCATATTATGTTTGTTTTGTTTGGGTTTTGTTTTGTTTTTTTGTTCTTTGCCATTCTTTTTGTTTTGTTCTTTTTGTAAATTATGTTATGCTTGGTTTTTATTGTTTTGTTTTTGTTTTTAAGAGAGGGGAGGTCCATCGTATTAGCCTGTGGCTTTTTGACCTCTCCTGACACATTTCTTATCTTTCACTAGTTCAGATTTTTATTGCAAACCTATGATGTGTTTAAATAAAGAATACATAGAAATAGAATAAATACAGAGCTGGTGTCAAGGATGTGTTTAGTTTCACTTCACATAGAGACAGGAAGCAGGGGACACAGCTAGCTTGGCTCTGACCAAAGTAAAAAATAATAACTACCCAGTGACACCTCTAAAGCTGACTGATTAACATGTAGTATCTGGGTTTTTTTAACCTGCAGAAATACAGAAATTTAAAAACGATTTTTGGTTTTACTACTATACTATATCTATCTATATCTATGTACTATATCTTGGGGGACACCCAGCACTACTGGGCAGCATCTCCTGCTATAACGGGTTGCCCCCCCACAGTTTGGCACACGTGATCCGCAGGTTAATTGCAAAATTGAACCTTCACTGTGACAAATACAGTTTTACAGCCCCTGTTACTTTTAAAAGAAATAATTGTGTGAATCTCGATGCAGAGCTGCAATTAAAATACAGAGAAGACAGATGCGTGATGAGTTTTACTCTGAAAGGCAATTATTTAAAACCCTTGCTTTCACCTGCATTGAGTGAAATCTCATTGGCTGTGACATTTTCAGGAGTGTAACTGGGAAAATATTGTCATCATAGAAGTAGATTGTTACAATGTGATGTAAAGTATTTGCTGCCTTCCCTCTGACACAGTTCCACTCTCACCAGAGCATAGGCTATTACCTGTGATGTGTAACCAATCAGATATAGCTGTGGGCGGGACTTTGAGGCTTCAGAATGGTGACCATGGGAATATTATTAGAGCTTATAATTAGGGCTGGGTATCAGTATATTTAAGGTATCAACTGAAATAACCCTGTATCAAAATAAATGTATCAAAACAAACAAAATAAATCAGTCAAATGTTATCTGTGTTTGATTTTTTTTGTACTCGGATCAAGAAAAAAAAAGACTTTGCATGGTTTTGCTCACAGCCAAGTGTTTAAATGAATGTGATGTGTGATTGGCCGACTTCTGCAGCAGCTCTAACCCATACACTCTGGTGTGGTGAGCTAGAGTGAGGTATATTTGGAAGGTGTTTGCAGCGTGCCAAGATGCCACCAAAATGTTTGACAGTATGGTTATAATACACGCATGTGACATCTGATAAAAAATAATGCATGAAATTATGCAGAAGGATTATTTCAGTGAAAACTGGAAATACAAGTAAATACATTTTTACCCAGCCCTACTTTTATTAAAAGAATATAATCCATACATAAAAAGATAATAAAAAACAAAATTATAATAATACTTATCATACACCTATGGTGTTACTACAGAGAGAGCCATCACGACAGTGATACGATCCAAACCTTGAGATTTGTGATCCGTTGCACGGTGCACCCCGACTCAATACCCTTTAAGGTATTGACCGAATTAACCCAGTAGCATCGAAACTTCTCCAGTTAAACAATACCTGCATTTGATGTTTTTTTACCCAGATCTAGAAAAAAATTACACTTAATGGTTTTGCTCGCAACCAATCAGCACAAGTGTTCTTGGATTAAATGCAACGTGTTGCTGGTGCACTGCTGTAGCAGCTACAAACTATACACTCTGTGGTAACATGAAGTTGAGCACAGTGTATTTAAGAGAGATGGTTCATTTTAACACCTTCCAAATGTATTGACCACCATAACACAACGTTTTGATGAAGTTTTGCTTAAGAAAATAATCACAGTAAACAAAATGCTGCCGTCAATTTGCAAAAGTCTGAGCTTCATTCATGTATATGACAGTCACGGCGTTCACACACCTACTCCCCTCACAGTGATGCATAAAATACACCACAGACCAAAATATCAGGTAGTGAAAGTAGCAGCTGAAGCTGAAAATGCACCAATCCAATACAGCAGGTAACGCGTTTCTTAACTCCACTGAGCATCCATCTCAACTATAAATCCACACGGAATCATTTGTTGGCTTGACTTGTCTCTCCAAGCAGACATTAATAATCCGTCTTTTTTTCACAGCAAAAATGTTTCACAAAGTGGAATCCACTGTAGAACAAAATTATAATCCAATGGAGTATCCACAAAAATATATTCCACAAAAGGTAAACAGTCCAAATTAACGGTCCAAAGAGTTGTATGAGCCAAACCGCCTTCCTTCACCGACTGCTGACTAATCAGTTTTTTCATCTGATTTATGGGTCACAACACTAGGAGGCGCACTTTACCACAACAATACACACATCAAACATAAAAAACTAACAGCAACAAATGTACAACTAGTAAATAACTATCATGTATCAACAACTCAATATGTCATGATGACTTTGGCTCTTACACTCTGAATCTACTGTTAGTTCATAACTGACTAATGTACATTTATTTACTATATCGAAGGGTTGCTCTACACCTGCTGACCATATTCCCTGCAATCAATCAACAATTAATTGTTCATTTGTCTATCTACTATTGCTTTTTAATAATGCAAAAGTATTTCTTATCTGATTACTCGATTAATCATCAGAATAATCGGTAGTATAGTCAATTACTAAAATAGCTGCAGCCCTAGTTGGTATCAGTATCACTTTAAGGGTGCTGGTATTGGCACTGGAATGATCATCTTTTAAGCGATACCCAGCCCTAATGACAAGACTATAGGAAAGTGTACACACAACTCCCCCTCAAGGCACAAAGTATTGTTTTTAGTTTGTTTGTTTGTTTGTGAATGGATTAAACAACCTGTTTCCAGTATTTATGCTAAGCTAGGCTAACCATGTCCTGACTTCAGCTGTGTACTTCATGAATAGACATGAGATTGCTATCTATTTTCTTGTCCAACTCTCAGGAAGTGAATAAGCATGTTTCCCAAAATGTTGAACTATTTCTTTAATCCTGTTTTTCATGAGTTTATGAACAGAAGTGACATTTGTGCCTGAAGATGATCAAAACGACAGCCTGCAGGTGTGTTTGAGATCAGATTTGAGAGTTCAGTCATCTTATATTTCATTTGAACCAAAATCTCGTCTGAAAAGGAATTATCTCAAACATTTCAACGTTTTCAAACATTTTGTTTTATTAAAAACTATAATGGGCAGATCATTTTAAATTTCTTTTTTGGTCAGACTGCTGTTTAAAAAAAAAGAAGAAGAAGAAGAAGAAATTTTTCCGGTGGCACTTTCCAACCTCCGTGTTCACGTTATGGATGTTTTTTTATAATATTATTACTTTATTCACATTTTGTTCAGGTATTGTAACATTTAACATAAGCCCAGCTTGGGCAACTGAATCATTAACTGACTGAAGTGAATATTTCAAATATCCAGTAGGATGGAAAATATTGACACATAGCTGCAATATTTCTTTTTTTTTAAATATTATCGTCTTGCTTCCTTCAGAAAATTGAGGTTACCAACAAGTCAGTGTTTGACCTCTTGTCCAGAACAACAGAATACCTCCAGCCTAACCCAGGTAAAAAAAATATATATAACACACACACGTATATGTGTGTGTGTGTGTGTGTGTGTGTGTGTGTGTGTGTGTGTGTGTGTGTGTGTGTGTGTGTGTTACTTTGTTGAAGAACTCTGTCTTGTGTAATGAATCCACTATGTGGTGTATGCATTGTTTTCTTCCGTAGCTTCTCGAGCCAAACTGAACATGCTGAACACAGTGTCTAAGATCCGAGGGCAGGTAAAGACCACTGGCTACCCTCAGACTGAAGGCCTGCTGGGAGACTGCATGCTGCGCTACGGCCATGAACTGGGAGAGGACTCTGTCTTTGGTACCAAGTCTCATATTCTAGAAAATAGTTGCTAGGGTTACGTTTTACATTTACAAATAATCAACGTAAGTAAAAAGAAACAAAAGAGAAAAATAATGTTAGCTTGTATTCAATTCCTGCTGCTTACATACATAAAGCACACTGATGCACTCATTTTGTATTTTATATTTGTAATAGGAATCGACTGATATGTTATTTTGAGGGCTGATATTGATACAGACTAACCAATTTGGAACCAATAACCATGTGCAGTAAGAATAAAAAGTTTGTCTCAAAGTTTACATTAACCAGTGATGGAATGTAGAGTACCTAAATACAGTTGCTTGCTTAAGTACAATTTTGAGGTACTCCATTTTTTTGCTACTTTATACTTCCACTCCGCCACAATTTGGAGGCAAATATTGTACTTTTAAATCCACTACATTTCTTTGATAACTTTAGTTACTATTTACTTTGCAGTTACAGATAATGAATATAAAAGATAAATACTACCATCTATTGCTACTATTAGAAATAATTATTTTTAAATAAATATGTTTTATTGGCAATGGGACAAAAACAACACTGATATCAATAACTGGAAGAATGCTGAGTATCAAATCTGACAAACGGCCCAGCTGATAATTGGTCTATCCCTAATTTGTAATGTCAGCATCTTTGAAAACCTACTGTTTTTGCCAAAATATACCAAAAAATGAATATTTGTGTGTATATTAGTATATTTTAAGTTTATTTTATCACATTTGTTTTTATCACAAGTCCAATTTAATCTGCATTTCCACCGCACTAAATCCATCAGTACAAAGATTCATGTCATACTCGCCCTTCAGTTTCTTTATTTAGCAGAAATACTGCTTTCATGTATTCCAATAGATTACTATTGTCAGTGAGACTCAATTCTTCCTGCTCAGATGTTTCACATTAAAAGTCTTTTATTTATTTCTATACTGAAAACTTGTGACTTTTTAAAAATGTTGTATTTAAAAAAACTCTGTCATATTGTAGGTGTACAGCCCGCTCGTAAAAAAGCCAAAACTAAAACATGGTGCAGGTATTTAAACAATTTCTATGTTCCAGTTGACTGCTGAACAGACCACAGGTTAACTAAAACAATGTGGTTTGTCTCTCTGTCCTGTAGGCAGTGCTCTGGTGGACATGGGTGAGGCCATGAGGCAGATGGCAGATGTGAAGGACTCTCTGGACATAAATGTCAAACAAAACTTTATTGACCCCCTGCAGAATCTACAGGACAAGGACCTCAAAGAAATCACGGTACATTACAGTAGCCTGTACCTGTAACTCTACTTACCCAAGGAATACAAGTGGGATGACATTTTTGAATTGGTGATTGGCAGGGTAAACAAATATGAATAGTAGTAGTAGTTTGAGAGACTTTTAATTTTGTTCCATAGTTCTAAACCTTGCCCTCAATTTCTAATAATGCTGACAGCGTGATTACTCTCCAGGCTGTCGAGCTTTCTGCAGCACATTTCTCACAGTTGTGATGTACATGTCAACATTTTACAATTCCCACACCCAGCCAACCCATTATGGAAGCCTATCCGCACAACCCGACCCACAAAAATATGCACTAATAAACTACCCAATCCCAAACCCGACCCGACCCGCAAACTGCAGAGTTTATGCATTATTATTATTGGCACAATTATCAGGAATTAGGACTGAGACAAACACAGCAGTGCTTTCCAAAGTGCTGATCCTGCTGCCACGACTTCTTTTTCTTTTCTGTTTCTCCTCCTACAGTAGACAGACAGACAGACCGACCGACAGACAGACAGACTGACTGACTGCACGAAATGTTTACTGAAAACACTGCTTTGTTACTTAATGACACGCCAGGCCGACCCTTGACCCTTTGTGATTTTCTTTTAAGCTAACCTGAACTGAGTGACCAGTAACTCACTAATGGAAAGCGTGGTGTACACGCAACAAAAAAGCTATAACCAGAGGTGGGCAGTAACGCGTTACATTTACTCCGTTACATGTACTTAAGTAACTTTTTCCAATAAATTGTACTTATGGGAGTAGTTTTAATGCATTAATACTTTTCACTCTTACTCGAGTA
>JBBPCS010004129.1:0-11610 GCA_037974645.1 Hollardia meadi
GACTATCGCCTCTAGAGGTACAAAGTGGTATTACAGACAGGAAGGGCCGGGGCTAGCTGGTTAGCATGCTAACTTCACTAGATATCTCTGCAACACAACACAGAGACGTCTATCTTACAAATTGCACCTTTAACACAACAGTTACCAACAGCACTCAATAAACACTGATGATGAACTGTGAGCATGCTGACGAGCTGTTTAATGATGTGAAAGTTAATCAGAGTGAACTCATCGTGACATCAACTCTTTTACATATTCAAATGATCAATGGCAGATTTAGCAACACGTTAACATTCACTTCTCTCATATAAGCCTCCACACACAAAAACTCATCAGCTTCACCTGCATCAGACAGAGTGACACAGGAAAATAACCTGAGGTCACTTTACCTTCACAATAAAAGCATAGAAGTGCAAGTTTTGCACCATAAAATATTTGTATAATATATAGGGAAGCCAAAGCTTTGTAAAATGGAATAAAATTGGAGAATTAAAGGAAAATGAGGGTAAATAAATCAAAAACCACTGAAATGTCAAACCAGAGTTTAATTTTTCCCACAGTTCATCTTTAGTTTTTCTGTTGTTCTCTGCAACACCAACAACCTATTTTTATTAGGAAAATTGTAATTTGGCCTGGACTCTGGACGAGTCCAGATTTTGCATGAAGATAGTACGATGTCAGATACTCACTGTGTATCTCCTGTAGTCCGGTCTGTGTCCCCGAGCTGTGTTCCAATACTGTGAGTACATCTCTGTTAATAAACTTTCATAAACACAGATAATAATAATAATAACTTTGATTTATATAGCGCCTTTCAGGGTACCCAAGGCTGCTTTACAAAACAAAACAATTAGACCAATAATAAAATGAAACAAAACAAGAACAGAAAATAATAAAAGCATTATTTGATGAACTCTTTCCTTCATCTGCTGTCAGAGAATCAGCTTCAGTCTCTATGAGCCACTGATGAAATTTCTGCTTTCAACAGAGAGAGAGAGAGAGAGAGAGAGTGTGTGTGTGTGTGTGTGTGTGTCAGGACTATAGGAGGAGAATGATGTCACTGAAGCGTGAACTTTCAGACTACAGGACAGGAAGTGAAGGCTGAGATGAGGTCCTCTGATCTGACACTCTGTTACACAACTGTAGATACTGAGTTAGTAATCAGGGAATATTAGGTTAGAAGAACTGGACAAAGAGCAGTGGTGGAAAGTAACCAACTACATTTACTCAAGTACTGGACTTCAGTATTTTCTACTCCACTGCATCTCAGAGGGAAACTTTTCACATTTGTCTGACAGCTTTAGTTACTTTATAGTTAATTAAACAAAATGTAATCACTAATCAATTAAATGAGCTCCACATTTACCAGCTGCAATATTAAAGTGATGAACACATGAATGAATTGGTAACACTTTACAATAACGGTACGTTAATTCACATTATTTAATCCTAACCCAGTACTCATCAACAGTTAACTGATATATTCAAGGATTTTTATTTGTCACATGCACAGAATTACAGGGTAAAACATGCAGTGAATGTGTGTGTGTGTGTGTGTGTGTGTGTGTGTGTGTGTGTGTGTCTGTGTGTGTGTGTCTGTGTGTGTGTGTCTGTGTCTGTGTGTGTGGTACATTTCATGGGAACTGTAGACTGATCAGAAGAACATGAAATCTAATGGCACTCCAACGATGGCTGCTGTTGTTCTACTGATGCTGAAGGGGGCATCAAGCATTTAAGGAGAGAAGGAATGGATAACATGTGCCCAAATCCTAATCCTCTGGGACAACGTCTGCTCTGAAACTACAACCAAACATTGCAAGCTCGGATTCCCTGTTTAGAAAGGGTACATTAGAAAGGGGATAAGACCTAATCCACAGCTCACATTCCACAAGTGCAGAGCAGGAGATGGACTCAGAGTGTGTGGCTTTCACTGCAGCACTGACTGTTTCAGCGCGGATGTGGGATCTTTCAATTTGACCACACACCCAATTTGGTATGAACGGTATGAAGAATTTTATTCAATTTTTAAATAAAAACATGGCTATTTCACAGGGGTTCTACATTATGGTAACATCAGACTATATCAGGTAAGTAAGTTGTAAAGTTGTTGCCAGTTCAAGGCCACTCACTAACAATATTATGTAATAATATGAAGCACACACTTTGATGGTCATTTTATTTGAAAGAAGAAGTCAACATTGTGAGAAAATTCAATTTCTTCCCAAGGGCAAGATGAGAAATCAGTATCAGTATCTCTGTGTTAAGTAGAGAACTGGAGTCAAGATGTGGTTAGCCTAGCTTAGCATAAAGACTGGAAGCAGGGGCAAAACAGCTAGCCTGGCTATGTCTAAAGTTCAACAAGACACCTACCACCACCTCTAAAGCTCACTAATTCACATGGTGTCAACAAGTGGTTTAGCATACACAAAGAGAAGTGAAAAAATAATTAATCGTGGTTTTTAGGACCAACATGGTGCACTATTTCTTGACAAACAACACTTTTCCTCTACATCCAGTACTTCTGAAACATATCTCTGCTTATAACAAACGTTGCCAGATACAGTAAGTGGCATCTGGAAACCTCACTGTGATGACAACATTTTTGGATGCTGTGCCACATACACACACTGCTGTTATTTGATCAAATAATTCCAGCATGAAACTCCCCCAATTTTTTTTTTTTTTTTTACATTTCTGTTTGTGTACAGATTACCCAAACATGATACAATATGTTATTTAGTGAACTCTAGAGGTGTTGAACTTCAGACAGAGCCAGGCTAGCTGCTTCCCCCTGCTTCCATTCTTTATGCTAAGCTAGGCTGACCACATCCTGACTCTAGTTCTGTACTTAACACTCTTTTCAAGTATGGTTGAAAATGTTGAACTAATCCTGTCATTTCTGCTCAGTTGATTTGTTAGATGAATATTTATATCCACATTTAAATATTTAAATATATATTAAATATTTATTAATTTCTTAATGACCTTTAAAGCATTAAATGGCCTTGCTCCAAATTATATTAAGGATTTATTGACTCTCTATGTGCCTGGGCTCTGCAACTCTACTGTTTGGTCCTAGATCCTAGCTCGTAAATAAAGGTGACTGGGCCTTTGCTGTTCGTGCCCCCAGACAATATTCAAATCAGACAGGCTACATACTGTATTTACTGTCAATCAAGTCTCTTCTTAAAACATTATTTTATAGAAAAGCTTTTATGTACATGTATATCTAATACTTGAACTGGTTTTTACAACACCCTCCCCCCTGCTGTTTATTTTTCTGTAAAGCGCTTTGTAAATTAAGAAAAGTGCTATACAAATAAGGTTTATTATTATTATTATCTTATTTAAAGATACAATATGTAACATTTCCACGTTAAAATGTCTCAAAAAAGAGAGTGAGAGAGTGAGGAAGGAAATCAGTGAATGTGACTAAACATAACATGAATAAAAATGTAAAACATTACCTCATCCATATTTCTCCTTGAATCATATCAAATAGATTTGGGGACTAGTTAACAATGAAGACAACAACTCCCATGAGCCCATGCTACTTTACTACATCATCAAACTACGTCTTTTGTTTTCATCTTTTTTATTGAGTGGCCCCAGAGGCAAAAAATGACATACTTTGCATTTAACCTAACATACTTTATTATGCCAGTATAGAGACACAGCACTGTCAGACAATAGAGTAACAATGAAAGGTATCATGATGATTACAGTTCTTCTGAACTGCTGTGCCAATTTAGGTTTTCTTTCCATTCTTACCTTTCAATGCCCTCTATGTAGGCATGTGGTGCCAAAACTATGACAGTTGTCTGTCATTACTTTGACATTAATCATAAATAATAATTATTGTCAGTTATGAATCTTCTGAACTTGAATTTAAATCATAGTGATTATGGATCCAAATTTGTGCATTTGGCATCATTTTGCCATTCAAAATAATTACAAAGCACCATTTCTGTGTCCAATGTGAGGGAAGACTTCAGAGCTAAGAATCAATCATTTTTAGTGAGAAACTGTTAACTCAGGCTCTATGTATAGTGGAATATCTTTGTACTGCCCACCCACATATGTACAATGTGCAAAGAGTATGGATTAAAGGGATTAATAGTTAAAAACTTTACCTGCTCGCCTCTGGGGCCTCTGGGGCCAGGAGGTCCATCAGCACCCTAAGAAAAGGCATCAATATAATATTCACATACAGTACCTCGCCACAGCAAAACGTCACCATGGCAATTAAATAAAAAAAATTGTAAAACCTACTTGTTCTCCCTTTATACCATGGGCACCGCATTCACCCTGTTCTCCCTAGAAAATAACCAGTAAAGATATAGGAAAGTGAAGCTTAAAGCAAACATCTTTAATTATGGGATTTCATGTGTCCAAATTATAGGAAATGCATAGAAACAGTCAACACATATTGTTTTCATATATTTAAGAATTTGCTTATCTTTATGATATTTCTATACCTGGATTTCGCAGTAGTGATTCATCGTAAATAAAAATCATCATTTAAAAATATATAATATTAAAAAATAATAATAAATACATACCTTTTCCCCTTTGCTGCCAGGTCGACCCTATAGAGAGGGGAAATTTGACATTAAACACACAGTTGACTGTCCACCAACATGCTACTGTAACAGAAAGTCAACCAACCAACAAACATCAAAATAGGACTACTTAATATGCTAACCGCTAACCCTAACCTCAAGAGATTTCATAGGCTAATATTTTGCTAATTGTTTTATATATTCAAAGAGCTGTCAGGCTAACTGTAGCCAAGAAACATGTTGCATTACTTTGGATTATTAAAATAGCGGCATCCTTTTATACTAGTGTGCACTGGAATATTGATTTTTTTTTAATGTTGCACCAGCTCTGTCTTGCTGTCCATGAGGTATCTTCAGTTGAAACCCAGTTATATTTAGCTATTAAGTTAATTATTAAACAGTCCCGGGATATAAATTTATTCTTCTAAAGAGTGAGATGAAAAAATAAAGACCTCTCTTGTGTCTGTTTGTGAAGCACGATTAGGTATCAGGAGGTCATTAACCTAGCTTAGCATGAAGACCGGAAGGCAAAGCAGCTAGCTGCACAGAAGTACTGGGATACTGGTCTGGATAAACTGTTGCTCGTAGCATAGCACATACTGTAACTCCCCACAAAGAGTTTTAACCTTTCTGTTTGTGGACAGTTAAAAAGAGGAGATACAATGTGTCAGCTTTAGTGATTTAGATGTATTTTTTAACTTTGGAACAGGCCAACCCAGCTAGCTGTTTTCCCTTGCTTCCAGTCATTAAGCCAGGCTATTTGCCTCTTAGCGTCTGTAATTACTGCACAGATAACTGATAAATGTATCTATTTCCCAAAATGTTTGTTTTTCATATCAAGTGTGAAAGAGACATAAACTGCAACTCAAATGAGGTATAATTTGTCAGAATAGCTAAAACACAAGACTACTTTTGCCTGGTACATTGGTGGACTTCTAGACTGAGTACAGCGTTTTAATGGAAAAACACTGAAATTAAAGGGTTAATAAAATCTATTTGTAGCTCCCACTATCATTCTCAAAATACAATACAACTGTATACAATACTGTACTCAGATTTACATGACAGCTTGAAACCCAGGCAAGAAAAGGTTGAGAAAAAATATTTGATGATTACCTCAAGGCCTTCCATTCCTGGACGTCCATTAATGCCAGGTTCCCCCTAGAGTGACCGAGCCCAGACAAAACAGAACATCAAACGGCACTTCATGGAATCTTTCTGTTACCAGTACTGGATTATGGAGACAATAGAGACTTACACGAGATCCCTTTGGACCTTGAACTCCATCAGATCCCGGCTCGCCTGGTTTCCCCTAGATAAAAGTTAATGGAGAGATAGTGCCGAATGAGAATATTTGGGCCCCTTTTTAGTTTGGATTCTGTGTATGTATAGGCATAGTGAGGTAGGTCATTCTCAGTGCGACCTGTCTGTAACCCCTGTCCAACATAAACCTCCACCTCAGTGCAGCAGGTTCTCAGATCATCACAGCCTGTGTGTTTGCTCATGTTTAATCTTCCATCCTTGACCTTTGCTTCTCTTCAGTAGCGCTCCCAGTGAAAACAGCCCTTTCAGGTGACCTATTCAGCACCTGCTACACTTGCATTGTGGGAAACATTTCCTGCTCTTTCAAATCTTTTCCCAGTCGTGCTTTGGATGAAAGCCAGGCGCACCTGCTGGAGGCCACCAGCCTGGGTACTGAGGCTGGGAGTATCCTCTGCTATTCAGGAATAACAAGCCACTGTGTGAGACTTAGGCTACTGGGCTCTGTGTGGCTGAGGAAGAGACTGATACCTTGAAGCCAACAGATACCGCTGCAACTGGGCAGTGATGGCCCAAAAAGTCTGCAGGTATCAGACTAGTCCAGCAGCTCGCTCCCACTTCTTTGTTCAGAAAGTGTTGAAAAGTTGACTTTCTCTAGGTCAACAGATCAGCTAGTAAGCTAGCTGCATGGCCCAAGAATGGAGAGACTGGTGAGTTGGTCAGTCCACCTGTATACCACCTTGATGCAAAGTGCCAATACAGATATTGAGTGGTTGCCGATATGACCTAAATCTATATGAACATAGTTTGATCAAAAATCCCAAATCAGGCTTGTTCAACTGTATTACACTTTATATAGTTGATTTCGAGCATAGCCAGTGGTCATTAGAGCTACTCTCATATGTCAACAGATCCATCTCCTTTCAACTCTATTCACTCATGAAGACCATGTGACCTTGGGATTTTTTTGGGGGATGTTAATTTTAGATCCTATCTCATAGCTATAGTATTGTATTGTGAAAAGTGGTTAAAAGCTCATGGAGAAGCCAGTAGGTGGACCCTGAGTTTGAGTTTGTTTGTCAAGCTGCTGTTTCCAAGGTCAGGAATAGAAAAGATGATCACATTTATAGATCAGTCTATGCATTTCGTTTTGAAGTTGGCTCACTTCTGATTGCCGTTTGTGCTGTTTAATTACAGTATGACCAGTTAAAGATGCTCGGCTGGTGGCTAATTGGTTGGCCAGACTTCACTTACTTCAATCACTTTCACTAAAACTCCAACCACCATTGGCCAGTAGTGAGACTTTAGTCATCCAGTAATGACATTAGCAAACACTGTCTGGTCAGGCGGACTCATTCATAGGAAAGTGAGCACAAAATTGCAGGTAATAGATTTTGTAGGAAAAAATGACAAGATGTGTAATATTGATGTGCATCAAGAGTATAACTGATATGACTTTTCAGTGATTTATGTGGTGATTTATGTATAGTCTATATTTGTATTTTTAAGAAATGACTGTCAGATTGTCATAGATGTCAGCACAGAAAGTCTGGTTAAAAACTGAGCATACTATAATAAACTAACCGGGCTTCCAGGGTGACCCCGCTCCCCTCTCTCACACAGACAGGTCTTTGGCTGTGGGCACTGAAGAAAAGAGCAAAACATTAACAAATAAACAAAAACAAAAAAAAAACAAACTAAATCAACTTAGGTACATAGCAAAAAATAAATTTGTCTAGGTTTTTGTCATTTTTGTCAAGACTAGTTTTGATAGCTTGCTAAATGTACACTTAAGTTTATTCCTGTTTATTTAATCTTGTTTCACTTTTTTCAAAGGAAAACAAAAATAACACAAAAAACTATCATGAGAGCAAATAATAATTTTTTTTTTCCTTTGGCTGCTCCCAGGTGGGGTCGCCACAGCGGATCATCTGGACAAATCAGCATAGGCTTTGGCATGGGTTCAGTATCTTTCGGAAGGACACACTGACTGCAGGGGTCTGGGATCGAACCCCCAGCCTTCCGATCAGTGGACAACCACTCTTCCTCCTGAGCCCAGCTGCTTCAAAACAATCATAGCATTGACACTGAAAAAAAGTTCATTGTACTTACCCCAGTTTTAACAATTGTGTTCTGTAAGAAAAAAAGACTTAGAGTTAGTCAGAGTCCAACCCTGCAGAAATCATAAACACGAACCAACACAAAAACACACTTTGGGGGTATTTATGCCTCATTTATATAAGGTAAACTGAGTTGAACACAACATGACTGACCAGTTCATTGAAGAGTCTGTCATCCAGATGGCTGTCTGTGAGGCTGAAGACGTGCTGCTGTGGGGGGGCGCTGGCAATGGATCGCAATTTTGCAGCCATGGGACCGTCACTGGGCAGGCCCGACAAGCTGATGGTGAACACCCTGATGTTGTGCTGTTTGGCCTCAGCACCAGCTGTCACAGCACTGGGGCTACGCGGGTGGTCCGTCCCATCTGTCATCAATAGCACCACTCTCAGGCTGCTGGAGGACGTCTCGTGGCTGAACACCTGAGTGGCGTTGGTGATGGCGTAGGCGGAGTAGGTGCCGTGGCCGATAAAAGTCATGGAAGCCACCCGGCTCTGGAAGACATCCAAGTCCTGCCAGTCTCTGAAGTTGTGCTCCACTGACACAGTGCTGCTGTACTGCATAGTGGCCAGACGCAGCCGCAGATGCCAGCCAGCCGAGTGGAGCTGCATGAGCTTAGTGCTGAAGCGCAGGATGAACTGCTTTTGTCGTTCGAACAGCAGGGACTTGGCTTTCTCTGAACTGTCGACGATGAACATTATCTCGACAGGGCAGATCAGGGCTAAGCAGGAAGCAAAACACAACAGGCTTACATCCTGCCATTAGAATGTAGTTGTTTCAAGCTTTGTGCTGTGGTTTATTATACCTTTTATTGGAGTATCTACATAATTCTGGGCTCCATTGGTCCACCAGCATTAGTATCTTCACCCATCTAACATGGGCGAAGATATCTTGACAGCTACTCACCACTATTATCATGGTGACCAGAAGATGATTCCTGATGATTTTAGGAAAAAAACCTTTGGTCGATGACAAGACATCTTGAAAAGTAATGAATGAACTTCCGATAGAACCTCACAAATAAATCGGCCCTGTCAGTCTTATTGGATCATATTATCCTATCAACTAGAATTACCGCCTCGTGGTTGTATGCCTCCGCGCACTAGCCAAGTTACAGTTTCCATCCATGTCTGTCCAGACTCATATAATATGTACTGTTTAAGTAGTGACTGATAGAGAGCTTGGTCACATGGTGCAACAACAATCACCTGAAACTCAATATCAATAAATTCAAAGAAGATCTTGTGGTGGACTACAATGTTTCAAATATGGAGGTTGCTGCAAAGAAGCTCTAAATTCTGAAACATGGATTCTTCACACACATGTTGAACCCGGCAGCACAGACGATCTAAACAATCAGCACAGTTTGTGTGAAATTTTGTCTTAATTAGTGTATGAATTCTTGAGCAATGAATAAAAAATTGTTTAAGAGGTCACAGTGACCTTGACTTTGACCTCCAAAATCTAATCAGTTCATCTTTCAGTCCAAGTGAATGTTTGTGCCAAATTTGAAGAATTTCCATCAAGGTGTTCCTGAGATGTTGCAAGAATGGGGCGGACATACGGACGTATGGACGGACCGGACGAACAATCCGAACTCCGGCCACGGCTGTTGCCGTCACAGAGGCATAAAAATATATTAGTACCTGCACATACAGTATGTTTAAGATGAGTAACAATTTGCAGTCCAAATTTACTCTCAAATATTGAAATGAGGTATGGGTCTCTAAAAGCCAATACTGGAATGGCTCTAATTTGAACAAAGTTTCGCTGGATAATTATGGCCCCAAGAGGATTCTTATATAGAATTATTTTGTTTAAACTGCTACTGCACTAAAGCCAGGTTAAATAGGCAACAGAGGTGCAGCCGACTGCTGGTTGCATCAGCGTTCTTGTTGCTCTAAATTGGATCTTTGCAGCTTGCAAAAGGCACCACAGTACTTGAGGTAAAGCACGATCATTATGAAACTGTCACAAGGGCAATCGTGTGACACTACAATGATTTGTATCCTGAGCAGTGTCAACTCTGCTGTCAATCAGAGTGTACTCCTTTAAATCCCCTGTGTAGATCAACGTTTCTCTTTGACTAACATTACATTTTTCTGCAATTGTATGCAATAAGAAATTACATCTTTTAATCGCTATTAATTAAATTAACACTTTAACTTACAGTAAGGCACAATGCTTCAAGTCCAGATAATGTAAAGTTTTATGAAGTTGCAATGATCAGTTTTTGGACTTTTTTTCAGACTTTATCAGTGAGCACTGTACCTTTAGAAAAGGTGATATATAGCGTTGATACATTTCGTTCAAAACTTACTTTTGGCCCCATTAATGATGACCTCGTTATCGTCTCTCTGCCCTTTCCTTCTTCTCTTCTGGCTTCTGGTTGGGCTTGACAGGGCCAAAGTAAGGATCAAAACCTTTAGGAGCCACGACATCGTCATGGTTCAGTCCAGCTGCTCTGCCCAGAGAAATGTAGAGAAGATTATAGGAGCACCGGTCAGCATCCCTTCAAGTAAAGGCTGCACTGATTTCACATGGACACAAGAGGGGGGTGACACTGCAACAGCTGAATTCCTTCAGCATGATGAGGTTGGGCAGGTCACACCACCCAGCTACCTGCTCCCTGTTATAGCTGAGGTCACACTTTATAATCACAGCTGCTGTCTGTCATTATCACCACGACCTCTACCTCTACGGCTACATCTGCTTTACCAACTACTGCTGCACTTATTACTATAAACCGGTGCTAACTAGGGTTGGACTTGTGAATGCGTCTGAAACATACTGCTACAACCAAAACAAGCTGCTTGTAATGATACTGATACTGCTGCTGCCAGTGTATACAGCTGGTATATTAGCGTTGGATGAGAAGTTGAGATACACAGTGAGACAATATAAATTTACCCACTGTCAGAGATCTTGCAAAGCTGTTTACGCTGTGGTAATTAATCCTTTAATAATTCTGGTTGTATGTGAGACCATTGTGCTACAAATCAATAAGCAGTATTGATTCATGGCTGTATAAGATTGTAAAGTATTTTTGTATCTAGAGCCCGACCGATATATTGGTTGGCTGATAAAATGGGCCGATATGAGCCATTCACAGACATATTGGTATCGGCATTTATGTTTGCCGATGTGCACCGATATGAAAACTTTTATTTTAGAGAATAAAAAATGCAGAAAGACGCTGTTAGAAATGGTGTCATCACATAGTTTGTCCAGCAGAGCGTGCTCCGACGGCATTGTTGACAATGCTCTCAGCACTCCCTGGGAAGCACATAAGGCATTGGTCGTGTACAGCTGAATTTGGTCTGTTGAGTGTTGTTTTCACACTACAACGTTACCTAGTTGGTGAGACACAATGCTGAAAAGTAAATAATTTATTTGTCATAAGGGTTTGATAACGACATTTTAGGAATCATTGCCAATTTAAAAAAATATATATATACTGGCCAATATATCGGTTAATTTTTTACTCCCTAATATCAGTATCGGCCCCCCAAAAACCATATCGGTTGGGCTCTATTTGTATCCATGTGATTAAGGGGATTGACTTGTCAAGTATATAATTTGAGGTATTAGCCACAAACAGAACTTCCTGTATGGTTACTTTATCCAGACGCTGACAACATCTCAACTGATTGTATGCCACAGTATATAT
>JBBPCS010004130.1:0-11608 GCA_037974645.1 Hollardia meadi
ATGCTACATCACAGTCATAACAGCAACTATGTCTGAGCACACCGGTGTTTTTCAAGGAATATTGCAACTGTAACACTAAGCTCTATATCACCAATACAGGGCAGCCAACACTGGGACATCACAAATCAGGGCCTTAACATTTTCAAAGGCCTTCTGACACTCAGATGACCAAAGATACTTTATCTTAGATTTTAACAGGTTTGTGAGAGGGGCAACAACAGTAGAAAAATTCCTGCAAAAGCACCGGTAATAACCAACTAGCCCCCAAAAATTTGTCGTCTTTGTTGGAGGCAGGGCATAGTCTTCAATAGCCTGCACCTTAGCACGCACCAGGCACACTCTGCCTTGCCCCACAACACGACCCAACATCAAATATGTGGCCTTTGCAAGTCGCATTTAGCCAAGTTAATAGTCAACTGTACGTGAGCCAAGCGGTCAAAAAGCTTCTTAATGCGGTCAAGATGGCCATCCCAATCATGCGAATAGATGACCGCATCATCCACATACACAAAGCAACCTTCTAGATCTCCAACAATCATGTTCAGGCATTGAAAGGTTGCCGGTGCATTCTGCAAAGGGCATCACTGTGTATGAATATAACCCAGTGGGTGTCATGCAGCAATCTCTCGTGCCCTCTCTGACAATGGGACCTGCCAGTATCCCTCCAGTAGACCAAACTTGCTCACAAACTTAGCCGACCCCACTTGGTCAATGCAGTCCTCCATTCAGGGAAGTGGAAAAGGGTCTGGCTTTGTTCACCTTACAGAAATCTGCATAAAATCTGGGAGTGTTATCAGATTTTGGCACAAGGAGGCATGGCGACGCCCCAACTTGAGGAAGATGGCCCTGCGATACCATTATCGAGCATATACAAGATACTTATGACTATCTGGATGAACATGATAAAACCAATCTCCAACATCTATATCATGTTCAACCAAATGTGTGAGAGTAGGAGTATCACTGAACAGACAAGGATACGGGCACAGACAAGCAAGCTGGGTGGGCACTGGATACCAGTGCTTCCTGACTGGCTGACTAATGTACATGAGAATAGTATGGTTTCAACAAGTTAACGTGACAGATCTGCATAGACGATTTACGATTAGGAGTAGCTATCCCATAGTTCTGATCTGACACTTTCTTTACAACTGAATAGGGTACAGAAAACGTAGCCTGAAAGGGAGAAGTTACAATGGGCAATAGAGCAAGTACCTGATCACATGGAAGAAAAACATGCTTCCATACCTGGCGATTTTTTCATCTTGCCCTGTGTAGACTCCAAATTGTCCCTGGCTACTTCCTGGGCTTTGTGCAGCTCATACCTAAATCCATTAACATACTCAATAAGGTTTTTTGATGGTTGTGCCTCTTTCCAGTTGTCCTGTAAAAGTGCCAAGGAGCCATGGACAGTATGGCCGAACACTAGATCGTTAGGGCTAAACCCGTGCTCTCCTGGACCAACTCCCTGGCCGCTAACAACAACCACGGTAAACCCTATTCCCTAATCTCTGTTCATCTGGGAACAGTACGCACGCAACATGGACTTGTGTTTGATGGAAACGTTCCAGGATGCCCTGGCTCTGTGCATGGTAAACAGACGACTGATTGTGAGCAATGTGCAGTTGTTTTAAAGCCTGTGCAAATGAGTGTGACGAGAAATTTTAACCCTGATCTGACTGAATAAGGGAACACCAAAGCTAGAAAAAAAACTGCGACAGCGCACGCACCATAGATCTGGCTGTAATCTTGAGTAAGGGGTATGCAGCTGGGTACCTTGTGTTCTGGCACATTACTGTTAACAGGTAACTTGCCCCCGATTTAGATAGAGGCAATGGGCCTACACAGTCAATAATAAGATGTTCAAAAGGCTGACCTATAGCTGGTACTGGACACAGCGGAGCTCATTTAAGGCTCTGATTGGACTTGCTGGTAAGCTGGCATGTGTATTTCTTAATATTTTTACAACACTTTTTGTGTTTTTATGGAAAATTATGTAATTACGTACATTAATGGAGTGTGGGCTCCATGCTACTGTTATATGACTCCTGATTAAAGCCTAATTGTAGCTATAACTAAAAAATTTACAGTCTACATAAATCCAACAGAAATCATAGAAAGATCTATCCATGTTCTTATGGGTCAGTGTGGCTCTTCCATCCCAACATTTTCATCATCATCATTGGCACTATCTGTAGTATCATGACCACTCACCACTCTCATCATCACGGCTGCGGCCTGTGATATAGGCTACAGAAAGTGAAAGATCAAAACAGAAGTTAACATTAACCAACGGAGATATTTACAATCATTCACAACCATTTTCCCACACTGTGAGGAATTGATCGGTATTGATCACATGTAAATGGTATTGATTGTCTCACCCTTTTGTCTGTCTGTATTGATTTGTGTGTGTGTGTGTGTGACTCAGATCTTCCTGCTGCTCCCAGGCGACCATTACTACCCCAACTCTCCACGTGAACACGCCGACTTGGCCTTACCTCTGCTTCAGCATCATGGAGCCAGCGCTACCAGCAAGATGTGAGGCCGAATGCACTATGCCAACCCTATAAGTGGAATTATTATCCTATCCCAAACTTCCTCAACTGGCTTTGTGTGCTACTAGTCCTGATATTGGTGCTACAGCAACCGTCAAAAGTTGAAATCTTTGAAAATTCATAACAAATAACAATCTTTGCAACTTTCACCAAACTGTTGTCCCAATTGAGCAGAAATGTTCATACACTTTGAGCTGTCACGAATTATGAAGTGCATCACTCTGTTTTTCTCAAAAACTAAAACTCTTTAAATCTATATTCTTCCTCCTGAATTTTTGGTCGATTGACACAAAATTTGCTACACAGCATCATCAGACTATTCTCCACAAACGATCCAGCCAGATTTTTTGAAACATCAAAAACTGAGCTTACAGTGCATCAAAATGTTTTACTCTAAACAACACTGTAAACAGATAGGCTGCTGCAAATTCTCGCTAAACAAATTTCAAATGTTCATGAAAAATGTTGATGTCATGGTTGATGAACTGTGGTAAATTTCAGAACTTCATCTCAAAAAATGAATATTTGACAATATTTTCAATTCTATCCTCATGTAAACAATTGCAGTCAATGGCAATTAGAGCAACTTTAAACATAAATTTCACACGTATGGAGAAATCAATCTTTGTAAAAGTAAATTACAGTCATCTCTTTGTTGTCTAGATGAAGTACACATATTCTCTGAATTTTGCCTTGATAACTGAATTTTTTACATGAGCCAATTAGACAATTACCAGGGTTGCCTTTACATGCAACCCCAGTAGTTGTCTAACTCATAGTGTGAAATCAACTGGTTTCTCACTTTCCAGGTAGCCCAACCCCAGACGCACAAGGTTCCCTGTGGCGTCAGGTCGAGAGACACAACGGTTGAATGTAACTGCATTGTAAAGCCGTCCGCGTCAGTTTCAGACGACTTGAACAGATGATGTAGCGCGGCGTACTTTCAAAAGTGAGAAAGTGCCAAGAAGGAAGGAAGTGAGGGTTGAGTGGAGGGTCACATACACAACTTTCACCCAGGAGACCGGAGTCTGTTTGAAACCAAGCATCACCAGTCATTTCCTAAACCTAACCAAGTAGGTTTTGTGCCTAAACCATTGACATAAATAAAGATGGACAACACGTCTCCATTTCCTCCCATTGAACAAAAATGAAGCCAAAATATCCCGGATACGGGTGCTGTCATCTTGCGCATCTGGAGCCAGAGTCTGCGCAGTAGCGACCGGGCAGCTGAGTCGTGGGCTCGAGTTCCTGCCCATACACCCGCCCAATTGCAAGCAGGCTTCAGCTGTCAATCATGACCCCATTTTTTATAGCATTAAATAACTAATTAAAACCAAACTGATCAGAAAAATTAACACTTGAACATACATCAGCGTGATAAGAACTACCTAAAATGACAGAAACCATCTTTGGGAAAAATGTATTTAAGGTGTACTTTGAGTTTTTAGTTTGACCCATGTCCTGCTTAATATTATTAAGGGGTAGGAGTTTATGGCCTATACTGCAGCTCACCACCAGGGGGCATTCATTACTATTTACTTAATATTTAGTTACTCTTTCTGTGCCTATAACCTACTTATTGGTTCCTCATTAGTTTTAATTAACTCATTAACTAATCATTAGCTACTCTAAAATTTGATTAGGAGTTAACTCATTAACTAATGATTAACTACTAGTTAGTACATTGTTGACTAATCAAAATGTTGTAAACCTATTTTAAAGTGTTACAGGTCCAAGAATAAACTTCATTCTGACAACATGAAATTAATAATAAGATCTGGTTAGAACTAGTATAGTATAAAACTGAAACGCACACATCCACTCAATGAGAGACAGAATGAATGAGACAGCAATTAAATTTTGTATTGAAATAATTTCTGTAAGTGTTATGTCTTCTTTTTTTACCCTCACTTTTATTGTTTAGGCGTCAGACATTGGAGTATTTCATACCAGTAAAGGCTCATTTGAGAGACAGGGGGAGACAGAGAAAAGAATTAAGACAGAAAGCCCACCCACCAGGAGGTGGATCATGGTTTCAGAGGAGGAGCGCTCATATCAGCCCGAGCATAGAGTACATTCTGTAGTGTAGAGAGGGAGACAGCGGGAGAGAGGAAGGAAACCCTTTCAGGGCAGACAAAAGCGCTGTTTGGCAGGAGTTTGTTTACCTCTTCTGGTGCAGGTTCCACTCGGACGAGGTGGATTATTCAAGCATTCCTCCCGGGGAAACTTCAGCAAAAACTCTGGGATTTATTTCACTTTAGTCAATGTTTTGCTCACTTTGGACCTGTGGATCCTATTTGGACTTACAGTGATATTATTTAGGCATATTTATATTACAGACAGCTTGCCATCGTGTTATTTTTGCAGCCAGCGGTGATGTCCCGCCACTGACATGCATCATCCATCCAGGTGAGTGGATCAGAGGGAGCAGAGGTGTGTGTTGTTTTTTATCCTTCACAAAAATCAAGTTTCCCGCATACATGCATACCAGCGTGTCCGCTGTCACGCCGCAAATACCCGCAGTTATACCTCCTTACTGTTTGATAACAGTAAATTAACAATAGCATTTCTTTTACATTGTAATACTTTCTCTTATTGTGAAATATCTGTGGGATCTTACTGAAGAGTGTGCCATGCGTAATAAGCGACTTAAATAGAATTTAATCGACTTTTCGGCGCTTTCTTTAAAAAAAAAAATATTACTTAATAATAATATAACAATAATATATAATATTAACCTATTGTATCAAAAGGGCTTTCCAGTATGTTAGTGACAGTATATATGTTAACGATAATCTGACTTTACCGGTGTTTGGCGACTCAGCGCCTGCTTCAGTTCCTTTTATCAACCTCATTACCCGTGAGTTGAGTGCAATCGGCATTTCACCCGTGACTAAGGCTATATTGGGTATGTATTTTATTTGCTGAATATGGTGCATGCAGTATTTAGGAAGACATTTTCCACCATAAATATATTATATAATAATCTTTTCCTTCTGCCAGAAGAGCTTGTTTTTGTTGAGACGAGAGACGCTCTTGTTATGATCGAGGTTACAAAGTCCTTTTAACCACTCCATGTCAGGTAAGACCCAGTCAGGCTTGTTTACCTTTAGCTTTTCTAGTATTATCACTTGTGATAATCGGCAATTATTGGATTGTAAAGGACCATTTTGCCAGTTGGGAAACTCTGCAAGTGTGCGCGCTGCCCTGTGGGAGGCGCACATACACCACTGGGCTTTGGAGAGGAAAGCTACAAATAGCGTATAGAAAGCATAATCCAAGAGGCACGCACTGTCCATGTGACAGCTTCCCCAATATATGTTAATATTGTTGTCTTAATAGTAAAGTGAAACCTTATCATGTAGTCTGAAATGTCAGTTTTTCTGGTGAGACTCGACCTTTGTGTCGTCGCCCATGGAGACAGAAACTACAGCCTACCTCTCTCTTCGTGTAGGCTACATACAGTGACGGTGCAGACGTGCTGCTGAAAGGATCTCTTTAAGCATTGCCGTCGCACCTAATCAAATGGCTTGTCTGCTAGTTTCCCGATACATCGGCGTGGTGGGTTTCCCTTTCTTCTCTCCGTCTGCTCTCGGCGAGATGACCGCCGGTTCTTTTTGGTGCTATTTGTTTACATGCCGGGCGTGACACGCTTAATATCTCCCCTCATCGCGCTCGGATGTGCACTGAAGCCCACAGGACTTTGCCATTTCATGTGGCCGGAGTACAGACGTCGCGTCCAACTGAAGTGCAGCGATTGTCGCTGTTTCTCCGTGCGTAAAATGCGTAAAACGCAAAACGATGACAATTTACATCAAAGGTGCGTAAAAGTTTGTTTGTCGGTGCATGGAGAGTTGGTATCCAAAACAAGTTTGGTATAACTTAAGGTCGTTTTGTGCAGAAATAGGTAATCGCCGCTGCGATTCCGTGCGCTTAGGAAGCTGTCTGGGCAACAGGAAGCGCTGCAACAAAATATCAATTTGATGAGTCCTTTTCTAAGAGCGTCACATTCAGGGTCTGAGCTTTGGTGATTAAAATTCAAGATGACAAAAGTGTAATACTTTTTGTTCTCTGCAATAGTCCGTGTGTTTTAAATAAAATGGATTTATAAAAGTAATATAGTTTTAGTAATAAGTAGTTTCTCGTAAACTGTCAATACGCATACATATCTGATCAAAAAAATCGAAAAATGTGATTTCCAGACTGACTCTGGTCCGCTGACACGGATTTCTTTCACGTTTCATATGTGACGCAGTATACTCCAGCTGCTCATGCCTGATTATTTCCCCACAAGTCAAACAAAGATCTGCTGCAATCAGCAACTTCTGTCTAACAATGGAGGCGAACCGGGCGCCCAGTTTGTACAGGAAACCTAGGCTACTGCCCGAACAGTAACATATAATTGCACATAAACTAGTCAAACACTTACTACAGAACTCCAAACTATTTTGTGGGAATCAGCTACAGTGATCCGTGAGTTAGAATGTGCTAACATTTTACAAAAGAAAAAAAAACTATTGGCCAGTTTATTGTTGGCACGTCCGCTTTTATTTTTTTTAAAAATCGGTGCATGTCGGCTCACCAGTCTGTGCATCCCTCTTAAAATAAATCAGATTTTAACTACAGAAATCTCGAAGTTATAAAGAAAAAACTGAATCTACGAGGTCCATTCCTGACGCAACAGTGCACTGCTACGTGTCCTGCACAGCTGCAGCTCCACATGCAGCAGAGACGTGAGGCTGCAGGCTGTTTGCCCATAGTGATGAAAGCCCAGGATGACGGTGCCGCTCTGTTCATCCAACAGACCACCAAACCGCTCCGATGGCTCGACCGCAGTAACGGCAACACGGGGGAGCGGAGGAGTTCCACCACCCACCGGTGCCGCTGGAGCCTCAGCGCAAACCTCCCGTTCAGACAGCGGCGGCGAGCGGAGCTCCAGCGGATTAGGAGAACCGGACTCAGCGTCCTGGTGCAGAATCAAACCTATCTCCCCTTTCGACAGTCTCGGCGTGTTTCAGACAAGGTCGATATTCCACATCCCTCGACGCGCCTCCAGTGGATATTTCTCCTCGGACGGTGACTCGCTACCAAGCTCCCCGCTCTCTCCGAGACCATTGACGGCTGACAGAGCGACGCAGACTCCGAGCCCCAGCGGCCAGGTGATGCAACACGCCTTACAGTGCATGGCTGAGGCGTACGGCGGAGGACCGGGGACGCACCAGCAGCACGGTGAGCACAGCATGATTAACCGCTAATTTCTCACTATAGTCGGCTGACACATGTTGGAGTGACAAACACAGCGGCGAATTACATGCATGCCAGTGATTGAACAATATAGGCCTACATTTAAATATAACTCAGATACAGTATATATTTCGAAAAGGAAGCAATAATAGCCGACTAAAACATTGCATCATTGTAACGTCCACATTTTACTCAGAGAAAAAGCACCTTCATCTTGTTGCTGCTGCTGTAGGTGATGAAATGAGACAACCAGTCAGTGACCTGATATCCTCAAAAATCAATTATATGTCTAAATAAAAAATACCATTTATCATGCATGAAATACTTTTTCAACTATTCATTTCTTTGTCACCCAGAATCAGTTTTAAGATGGTGGTTTAAAGTAAATGTAGTTGTCTAAGTGATGAATGATGAATGCACTCCCTGTTACTATTTTTAAAAAAAGACAGTACATGTGGTTTGTGAAGGTTTCTAGCCTGAATCAGCAGCCAGTACAAGCTACTTTGACTGTTTCACCATGAAATTTAGCTGCTGCTGCTGCTGTGTGGGTGTAAATGATGAAACCAGATATGAGCCCAGCACAAGCTCCCTGAAGCTTCCTTTATCAAATATTTGGGGGTTTGAGTGAACGATGAACAAAAACATACTCAGGATGTTTTCCTTTCACTGATTTCACTCATGATGAAGGACTTCCCCCACACACACTCCTCTTTTGCCTCTCTCTCAGATGTGTAACTGTCTTGTCTTTGCTTATGTATTATACGCAGCATAGCTTAATCCACTGGCCCTCAGAGGGAAAGCTGACAAATTCCGGGGGAAACATGCATATTCATAACACACTAACATAACACTAACACCTCTGTGTTGCCAAACCCATTTCTGCTGATTCCTGTGTTTTCATTTCAACACCCCCAGGATACCTATCCACTTATTTGTACAAAAGGAATGTCCAATATATATGTATATTTGATAGGAATAAAGAAATGTAAACCTAAACCAAAAGTCATATTTTGATCTGAACAAATGACATGCACATTATCCAACATCCAAATCCTAATCCCAAGTCTCTTGGACTCAAAACACATAATGGCACTTTGTGATATTGTGTAATGACAATAGTATTTCTTGTTTTTCCTGTGTTTGGCACCACTCACTTTGTGAATGAGTTCGACTCAGCAGGCTTCATTAGACCTGCTGATGTTGGATTGCTACCTTGGATTCACTGTTTTCATTGACTCCTGCTGAGTCAGATTTACAGGAAAGAAAAAGGGTCTTGACATCTGGCTAAACCAACCACACCCAATGTGTGTTGTGTGCGTGCATGCGTGTGTGCGTGCGTGTGTGTGTACCATTACAGTAGATGGATTGATGCAGCAGCCATTCAGTGAAACTGAGGAGAAAAAAATACTTAATTGTCAGTTATTGATAAATTGTTTAGTGTTTGTTATATATTTGACATAAAGGGGTAAGTCATCAATCAGTAGCTTATTTCATGAAAATGAATGAGTCCGTCTATACAAACTGAGCAATATTAAGTGAAATAAGTCAAACTTATGTACAGTATGTGCGCTGCTGAAATATTTGATATAGTTAAACACATTAAGTCTTTGGAGCTTTGAAACCATTGAAGGTGATGTATAAGACTTACAGTACTGCCCAAGATGTGTAAACAGTCCTTCATGTGTAAAGTTGCCACAGTACTATGTAATAGGTCAAAGTAAGTCAGTTGAAATGAAAGCAATAAAAGTCCACTCTTACTTATCATCTTTATGATCTTAGATTATTTCATGACATAGTTAGTCCCAAAGGTCAAGAATGACAGTTGTTGTCATCATTTTATGTAATTCCCCATAAAAAATCTCACATATTCAGTTTATTTGTCAACTTTGGTGTCTTGAATAAAACGTAAAATGAATTAGGTGTGAGCTTGTAATGATGGAACCACCAAAGTGTTTGTTGCACATTTGATCCTGTTTTTCTTCCTGCTCTTTATTTTAAAAAAAAGAAGGAAAAAAAAGACAAGACACACAAGCTTTCACCTACTATGCTGGCGGCTAATGTTTTCTATCCTGTCACTTAGTAACAAACAAAATTGTGGCAAGAGGTTGAGATTTGTCCCAAAACTAATTAAAACAAACAACTAACTGACCAACACCCCTCACAGTGGATGACAACTCCCAGCAAACAACCCCTAGCTTGAACCACATCCTTTTTTTTACACAAAGATAGTGGTGTTTTGTAAGTAAAAATGTAATCTCCGGATGCTGAAATAAAACTTATATAAGCCTCAGAGTAACCTCAGGAAGTATGACTCCGCTTTTTATAATAGTGGTGATTAGCTCCACTGATTGCCTTGTGTCTGTTTTATGCTCTTTCATTGCAGCCAGACAGACAAGATACCAGTCAAAACAGAGCAGTGTGTGTGTGTGTCTGTGTGTGTGTGTGTGTGTTTTGTAAGCTTTAAGACAACCCCTTTACTTCTCATTCACTCTGCTATACATCCATCAGATAGGACATATACAAAGCAGACAAACACAAGTCTCCATTATCAAGAAGGCTGGTTTGATGGTGTGTTAGAGAGCAAGATAGAGCGTCAGAGCTTAAGGAGGATCCAGTTATCATGTTGTTGTGTCGCTCCCTGACGGCATGATTACAGCTGTCCTATCACAACACTTCCTCCTTCTGCAGCAGGAAGATCACACCTACAGTCATGTTTCTTCAGGCTACTTCAGTGGAAGAGGCTACTTTGATGTATTTTAGCTTGATTTACAAAGTTAAATTACAACACAACCTTGGGGCTGGTTTGATTTAATTTGATTTAATTTAGGCAGAAAACAACAATAGTGCGATGGGTGTTACAGAGCTAATTTACATTAAACAACCAGCCGAAATTAGATTATTGCAGATATATATCGGTATTGGTATACATGTTGGCTATTAAGTAAGAAGAAATTATTTAGAAAAAGTGTTTACTAGAGAGCACTGACTAGTGATTCTACAACTGTAAAGTGTCCTGCTGTATATTGGTCAAAAAATCTTTTTTTTTAAAAGAAAAAAGTATCAGTATGAAGACAGTATGTTTATTTTGTGTGTTTATATGTCAATGTCAGGTTAAATAATCCAGTATTGGTCGGGCTATCGGGCAAAAATTACACAACAGGCAACCTTAAAGTCGCACTTTGGACTCATTTGAGCTCTTCTGTGCTCATGCCAGTTGGGAGATAGCTGAATATCAGTTCAGACCATATCCCTGAGACATTTTCCTTCATTACTGTTCCTTTATGTGGTTTCTCCAGTGTTCAAATGGCATCTACCTGCCTTTACGAACTCATTTTTGAACTTGGAAGAACAGCAAGAGACATGGTATATTTTACAATGCTCTAATATAGCTAATAGTGTTATTATGTAGTCATGGGTCACACTGCTGTCGTGCCCACATTTCCCACCATAAACGCTCTGGAGCTGGCAGGGGTGTAGCACAAACTCTGGGCCCTATACAAAAGCAGTCTCTGTGGGCCCCCTTCCTCTCTTGATCCATGTATCTCATGCATCTTTTAAAAAAAAAATTACAAATAATTGGGCAAACAATTGTACACATGGATCATAGTGGTTATTAGGGTAGTCACTAATGAACTGTTCGTACCACATTTAAACAAGTAATAAAAATCTGTGATGTGTGTGTGTGTGTGTGTGTGTGTGTGTGTGTGTGTGTGTGCGTGCGTGTGTGTGTGTGTGTGTGTGTAAGTCTGCACAGTTTGAAATCTCACCACATTTCAACCCTCCTTTCTCAACATACTGTAGCCTAC
>JBBPCS010004131.1:0-11608 GCA_037974645.1 Hollardia meadi
GAAGACCTTCTACTCCTCGGCTGTGGAGAGTGTCCTGACAGGCAGCATCACCTCCTGGTACGGGAACTGCACTGCCCAAGACCACGGCACCCTGCAGAGAGTGGTACGTTCAGCCAAACGCACCATCAGACCTCCTCTCCCCCCCTGCAGGACATTCACACCAGGAAAGTGAGGCTGAGGGCCCACAACATCATGGGGGTCACTTCACACCCCAACAACGGACTGTTCAGACTGCTTAGGTCAGGCAGACACCTCTGCAGTCACACGGCCAAAACCAAGAGACTGAAGAGGAGTTTTTATCCTCAGACCATCCGGATCCTCAACACACAGACTTCACTCTAAAAACTCAAATGAACACTCAACACCTGCACACTCTGTCTGTTTTGTTATGCTACTTTTTTTTTCGGTCACTTTATTTACAGCACCAGGTCACTTTACAAATTCCATCTGTCACTTTATTTACACTAGGTCACTTTATTCAAATCCAATTGTAGATATTCCAGACTTGTTTGTATATAGGTTTATTTTCTGTATTTTTTTTATCTAACTCTTATTTGTTTTGTTTATATTGTTATTGTGTATCCTGATATGCACAAATTGAAACAGAGCGCCCTACCTCATTTCACTGCATGTTTTACTACTTTTCTCTGTGCACGTGACAAATAAAGCTCCATGAATCCTTGAATCCTGCTTAACACAACATTATTAGTTTGTTTGGATGCCTGCTTATTTCCAGCAGCACAATGCCAAGCCACATTCTGCGCGCCTTACAACAGCATGGCTTCAGAGTAAAAGAGTGAGGGTACTAGACTGGCCTGCCTACAGTCCAGACCTGTCCCCCATTGAAAATGTGTGGCGCATTATGAACTGCACGCGGCAGGCAACTGAAGTCATATATCAAGCAAGGATGGGATAAATATCTTGTCTTTGTACTGTATTCAACTCCATTTAGGTCAAAAGGGGTTTGTAAATCATTGCATTCTGTTGTTATTGACATTTTATATAATGTCCCAACTTTTTTTGGAATTGGGGTTGTATTAATAACTTTATTTGATAACTTTAATTCCTAGTTACTTTACAGATTTAAATTATTAATACAAAATATAAATGTATTATAAAAATAACTTTAAATTAATTTATTTTATTGGCAGAGAAAAAAAACACTGATAATGGCAAAAATGCTTAACATTGGCTCCAATGATCGCTCTATTCCTACTGAATATGATGGTGTTTGTGGCACTGTGATAGCTCAGCAAACATTATTAGTTTGTTAGGATGCTGTAGTGAGCATTTAGCTAGCAAGTAAAGTCGAGTTGTAGACTTTTAGTCTTATTAGATTTCTGACTGTGTATTAATTTAACACATGAGATAAAACGTGTTAATCAGTGAGCTTTATATGTGCTTTAGGCATTTTTGGAACTTTGGAAAGAGACAGGCTTGCTGTTTCTTCAGTCTTCAGGTAGGCTATATAACTTTGTCTTGGTTCAAGCTCTGTTGACTCCCAGATGCAAGATTAGCATTGATCTTCTGTGACCATCTGCTGGCAATGTGGTAAAGTGAGCATAAGCACACCCTCCCCGACCCTGTGTAACTACGTAAAAGATCTGTGTTAGATTTAACCCTGCGTTTCGAGGTGCCCCGTGCACCACTATCCATCACCACTCTTCAATATGCTTCAGTTAGCATGTTTTAGCATTGGCTCATGGATATGCAATGAATTGTCCAGTGAGCCTGTCAATTTGTCATTTAGATCAGGCAGCTGCCCAAATTAATCATCTGGAGGGGATTAGATCCTTGGAACCAATTACATTTCCTTGCATGTTAATAGGAGTTGAGAATTCCTTTATAAGCCTCACCGGTTAATAATGCAAAAATTCTAAATCTGTGCAATACAGTAGAAGAAACAAGAGGAAAGTGTTCCATTTAAAATGAGATAACTGCCTACTGACTAAATTATTACTAGGCTTTAAATTAGACTGTTGCACAGAAGTTTTTTCACGTCTAGGATATTCTCCCCATTTTCTTATTCATTCCTTACTGTCAGCATGGCTCTGCATTTTTGATCATGAATAAGTCAAGTAGTAGGTCAGTCATTTGTCTTATGACAAGACTATCAACAGGTCCCTTGAGCTGTCACACTGAAAATGCATGGCAGCTCAGATTAATGGGAATGGTGACAGGCTGATTGACACTATGAGATGCTCTGGGTGAAATATGCTGTCAACGCCCTGGCTCAGCATTTCTGCCTTGAAACTGCAGTTTAGCTTATCAATGACTAAAACAAAATTCAGACAGGGTTTTATACAACAGACACCTAAGGAACCAATCCCTTCAGCTTGCAGGGTGGAGCTTTCCATATGGTGTCAGAGAAAAAACCATGTGTAGCTACATATCAGCATTTTGCAAGGTAATTTTCACTATTTAAAAAAAGGTGACGTCTGTTTTTGTTTGTGAAGTTGCTGTTAAGTCTTAGTTTGTTTGGACCCCAAAGCAGAGACAGACGAAGGTAAATATAGAAACAAAATGAGAGTTTAATAAAGAACAAAAAGTGCCACTACAAAACAGGCAGTGGAGATACGGAGCTTGCTGGCTCGTGGCAAAGTCTCTGGTGACGAGAGAACAGGTTCCTGGAGATAACACAGGAACTGAGCACATGAAAAACATGGAGGCTGGTGAGGCAGCGAGGAACACTAAATTCCTGGGCACACAGGAGAAAACACGAGTAAGTACAAAAAATCACTGGAGCTACAAAAGTTGCTGCAAAAACACAGCAGTCAAACATATGACTAAAGTCACAGGAAAAAATACAAGAATTATCACCGAGGTATAACACTCAACGCACCACCGAACGAGACAGAATTATCTGGCACCCAAGAGGAGCCAGGACCAGGCTTATATGGGCCCAGTAATGAGAGGAGTGGATTCAGGTGTGCCTCATCAGCTGCTGTGGGAGAAACCAACCACACCCCCTGTCACACACATGCCCTGCAGGAGGAAGAAAACACAAAGAGGAGGGAGAGAGAAAACAAAACCCAAAAAATCTCCAACAAACAAAACCCAAAAACGGAATCCTCACAGTTGCCGGAGAAACGGTAAGCCTTCATATATTACCAAAGGATCTGGAAATCCGAGAGCCAAACATTATTTTCCACAAAAGTACTTTGAAGCAAGACACTGTCCCATCCACAGCGTCACAATGACCACGAGCCAACTTATTGGTCAAGTGGTAAGTTCTTGTTTTTTAACCGTTGACTGTGTCTAAACAAATCTGCAGTGTGCTGGATAATGTTAGCCAATGTTAGCCTGCAAGATAAAGTTGATGATTGATGTCAAAAGCTGACAGGACAGCAGGGTTTTTCCAGCCCATTCTCATCCCCAGCTCGTCAGATATCAACGTTTTGTCACGGCCCTTCGTGTCCCATCCAGACGCACAAGGTACTCTTTGGCGTCAGGCAGAGATGCACAAGAGTTTAATGTACCTGCAATGTAAACCCGTCTGCGTCAAAATCAGACGACTTGAACAAATGACGTAGTGCAAGTTCATACTTTCCAAAGTACAAAAATGCCATGACTGGTGGAGGTCGGGGTGGAGTGGAGGGTCACACACAAGACTTTTACCCAGTAGACCGGAGTTTGCGTCCCGTTTGAAACAGAGTCACCAGTCATTTCCTGAACCTAACCACATGATTTTTTTTTGCCTAAACTTAACCAAACGCCACTGATCGTTTCCTAAACCTGACCATGTGATTTTTTTTTTAACCTTAACTGAACGTCACCGCTGTTTGGTGCCAAAACCAAATCAAAATAACGTAGACCTTGTGCAGGAAAGACATGCAGAGCGCGAGTCTTTCCTGCCCATCAGCAAAAGACGCTAAAGGGAAGGTTTAGTGCGTCGGGCATGGAGGCCAAAGGGGCTGTTGTGCGTCAGGGAAAGCTTAGCGAGTCGGCCAGTGACGCCAAAGGGTACCTTGTGCATCTGGATAAGAGGCGAATGGTGCATGACAAAACGTTGGTATGTGACGAGCTGGGATGCGAACGCGTAGGTTTTGCCTGGCTCCGAATGGGCCTTTAGGCATCATGTTTACTGACACATGACTGTAAACATGATCGGTCCGTGCACAGTAAGGGCTATAGGCTAGGTGAAAAATCACAAAAAAGGGTTTGATTTTCTGCTTGTCAACAGCTGTTTGATAAATCGTTCTTAAACACATTCAAGGAGGATTTGAATTGCTATTTTTATTCTCCATTATCACTCATTTTGGTGCTGGTGATTTTCCTTTGGGGGGTGACTAAAACCTTTTTGGGGGGCACTTAGGGGTTGTTCATGATCAAAAAGCATGTCACAATATAAAAACTGCTAGTATGGCATTGAGATAAGGTTAGGTAATTCAAGTGCATATGGCACATGGGGGAAGTTTTCCTTCAGGGCTTTCTGCCAGAAAGCACCGTTTGCGTGTTTGATGAGCAGAGGTGAAGATGAGCTGGTATGCTTGTGCTGCACACATTGTGTGTTCCACCCTTTGTCAGAAAGGGATAATACACCACCCCTCTTCCAAAGCCCATGTCACTGAGGGAAAAAAATGTTTGAAAAGAGAAACATAATACAAATCGGCCAATCCATTTTATTAACTAGGGTCTTTTTGTGCTCATCTCTTTGAAGGGATCCATTGAGTGTTATTTTTTTGGAATATAACAGAATAATCAGGGCAGCTAATACTGACTGAATTGATGTCAGCAAAGAGCTTTGAAGTAAACTAGCATGTATTAAGTCTTTAGTGTAGCGCGTGTATTACATTCACAAACAAGGATGAACACGACAGGGAAAAGACAAACAATACAGAGGAAAGAGTCAGCGAATTCATTCTCTGTGATCATCAGCGTTACGTATGCAGCGTTCAGGTTCTCATCACTGCTCCATTAGGAGATGCAGTCGCTCAATACGCAGCCCCCCAGTTCACACTTCAAACGATTTGTATAATGATGTCTGTCTTGTTTGTGCCTCCCTTCTAAAAGCAATGTGAGTCTTGCAGGATCACAGTTTTCTAGCACATTTAGCTTGACAAACTTCTTACTTGTACAGAGCCAACCAACCATCACATTCTGTGCACCCAGTGTCAGCACTTTTTAGTCTTTGACATGCGAGGCCTAATTCATTTTTCATTTGTGCTGAAGATGTAAGGCTCATTTGGCTTATGTTTTGTTGCTCAGGGCTCATTGCTTTAGTGTTGCTGCTCTTCCCACCGAGGCAAGCGATGTGATGAAGCCACATGTCTTCAATGGCCACTTGATGAAGGTTCAGAACACATTCATTGAACAAGTCCCTCCATCTCAGTCAAAATAGAGAGATCTTACATTTTCCTCCACAATTCCGATAAAAAATACAAATTTTAATAATGTAGGTGGACAGTGATCCAGAAGTAGATGGTGCTGTAGACATTGCTATATTTGTCAAAATGTTTATATGATTTTGTAAAAGTTTTTAATTCAATAAAGTAACTTACTAGAAAGTCGAAGGTATTACTGCTAATAATGATTCATCAAAGTCCAATTTAAGCACAAAAAATAGACTACATCGAAGTGTATCGGACTTACCTTTATGTTTTTGAATACAAATCAGCAATGTTTTGTAGAACAAGACAAGAAAAGGACCCATCACTGCCAAAACATCTCTGTGCTGTTTCACAGTCTGATGTAGTTATACAGTGATGCAGTTAATAACACTGTTGTATTTGGAAGACTCTTCATTTGAATTCACCCAATCATTGGGTTCTTCTTATCTGTAGAAACCAAGATCAGTACCAGCGAGCCAGACCACGTCAGTGTGAGGAGCGGGAAAAGAAAGGCCAGTGGTGACAGGGAGGAAAAGAAGAAGAAACACAGAGAGAGCAGCACAAGCAGCAAAAACCCCAACAGCTGTCAACCTGACCATGTGTCCACGGAGGATGTCAGGGCAGGGCCGAGCAAGAGGAAGGCCAGCCCTGACAGAGAAACACCAAGGAAGAGACACAGGGGGAGCTGCAGAACCAAAGACCCCGGTAAACCCAGAAATGTGGTGGTGGATGAGGTCAGAGACAAGGGGGGTAAAAGAAAGACCAGCGCTGACCCAGGGACTCCCAACAAGAGAGACAGGGTTGGCAGCAAAACAAGAGCTGCCTCCAACGCCAGCACTGGTGGAGAGACGTCCAGGATGAGACAGAAGGACTGCAGCTCTTCATCTTCAGAAGGGGGGATTGAAGACACACTCCCCAAAGTGAACACCAGCAGAGGTGAGCTGATAGTCTGAAAGAAAACCTTAATACAATCCTTACATACTCATACAGTATGAAAGGGTTGATCATTCCTCTTCTCCTTACTGGCTGTGAAGAGATCACTTCTTTGACCACACTGTAAGTTCTGAAGTTCAGGCAAGGCTAATATGAGGATCCAGCAAAGTGACTTTGACAAATCAAGGTCTCTACAAAGATTTTTTTAGTTTTTAGTACTAAATTCCATCACTTCACAGCCAATATGAGTCCAGTTTCCAGTGACTCCTTCAATGGGGACATCTGGGTGTTAAGATATGTGTTGCTCAGTGAGCTTAGCCAGGCTAGCTGTTTCCTCCAGCTTCCAGTGTTAATGCTAAGCTAAGCACCATTGTGTCATTCCCATGAATTTGACCAAAGTAATGTCTTTAAAACAACCAAAACAGCAACCGTCTGTTAGCTTTAAGCTAACTAGCAAGAGATGCAAAGACCATGTCTAAAGCTGTCTGAACAAAGAGTGAGCGTTAGAGGTAGTAATATTATCAACACATGACACCAACAGTAAAACCAATATCTTTGTGTTTATGTAGCTCATTTTGAGGCAAAATATTGGCAGTTCTACAAGATCGGAGAAGGAGGTTTTGGATCTGTATATGCTGGTATTTGCCTTGTCGATTCTCTACCAGTAAGTATCACATACACTTTTCCTCTCCCACATACATAAACACACAATGAATCGTTCAGCACATCCAAAGAAAGTGTAAACTAAAGTGTTTGTGTCTTGTAGGTGACTATAAAACACGTGCAAGGATCACAAGTGGTGCAAGAACTCAAAGTGACTAAATTAATCTCTGTCCCATCACCTGCACCATCATCTGAATGTTCAACTTCCATGTTACTTGGAAGAGCATGACAAACAATGACTTGCTGTATTTGATCCCTCTGGACTTTATTAGTTTTTATAAAATTTTGTAAATTTTATTTTATAATCATCCAATGTTTATAATGTTCAAGTTTCCTTGTTTCTCTTGGCTGCAAAACAAATGTACCTTTGGACAGAACAGAATTAAACTTGAATCTTGCTAAAAGTCTACTAACCCCACATAGATGTGTTTAGGTTTTTCTAAAAACACTTAAGTGTAAAATTATTTATTTTATTAGTAATCGAAATTATATATTTTTTCACTTGAATGTTTTACTATCCTGCAGTATAAGTGTGAACAGTATATTTAATCTTATTGACTGTAAGGACTGATAAATCTACTGTACAATATGAAGCTTCAACCCTCTTCAGCAACACTTGATGGATGAACTTGTATTTCGCTGTCGATTTCAGACATGTTAATGGATGTATATATGCATGACAGTGACAAAACCGCATTAGATACTTACCAGGCTGGCATACATCACTATATGCAAGCGTAAATACAGTATATCTGGAAAAGTGTGTGGGGGTGAACAAATCTATTCACACTGTAACTGACTGATGTGTGGTTCCGTTATGCAAATTTGCAGCTGTAATTAGACGCTCTGTCACGCCTGAAAGGGGTCACGATCACGTCATCAAGAGTAAAACACCTAATTGGTCGCCTTTGTTTACATAAATCAGATATGCTAACGAGACAGCCATCTGCATTTGTTGTGAACAGGGACGGACCTTTTCATTAGTGACTATAAGGCTGCTGTCACTTACTGTACATAATCTTAATGGGACCATTAGGCCTTGCTCTGCTCTTGAAGCCTGCTATTAAGAACATTACATCACTTTCAACCCATTGGCCATTATTCATGTCTTCCGAGCTGAAAATGTCCATAATTATCTTGGCTGCACAAAACATTCTTGCCACTGCGGGTCACAAATGCAGAACACAAGTATGGACAATTGACTGTGCCAGCAATCAGAATGTGTTGTAGCCACAAATTTGTCAATTTATGTGGGTGTGGGTATATATTAGCAAAAACAGTATCATGTTTGAATCTCTTGTTTTATTCACAATCAACTATTCGTCAGATTTACTTTCCACCATCAACACTATGTTTTGAAAAAAATCCCACAATGCAACACTCAGCTTTTGCTAGATGAAAATTACAGTCATTGACACAACAGCTGTCAACAATATGAATGGCTGTATTAACCTACTAGGATGCCGTCTGGAAATATTATCTGCTGGACCCCTCTGTTACTCCCCCCTTATGTGCAATGTGTGCAGTACTCCTGTGCTGAAATATTACATGCTAAATATTATATTACAAGGTTTTATGTGTAGTAATCTGATTAAAATCTATTAAATTAAGAATTGTGCACCGTGCTAGAACAATTTCAACTTACTGTGTGTGTGTATCTGAAGCCTGATATGTCCTGTTGCTCTGTGTCAATGAGTCCATTGTTGTCCAAAAACACATCCAAAAATTAAAACAACACATCCTCATATCTAAACGACACAATAGGTCCTTTAAGGACTCCCAAAATGTCACGTGTGACCGCTCCCAAAATGACATGATGCGCGAATGTGACGTTAATTATGTGTGTTGTAGGTTAAAGGCAGCATGAGTGATTCTAGAGTAAGATGGTTGATTATAGTTGAGTCTCATCCACAGATTATTAAATACCGACACCTTGGGTAGTTATTGTTGTTTTTTGGTCGGTTCAAGCAGTCAATCCAAAATGTTGGGATTTCGCGGCCTGGGAATGAGACTCAACAATCAGTTATCTTTATCCAGGATGGCTCATCCCAGCATCATTAAGTTCTAATGTTGTGAAACGGTCGCAGTTTGGTTAAAGTTAGGCAGCAAAACTACTTGGCTAGTTTCAGGTTGTTGGGTTAAAATAATATGTGACATTGCGTTAGACGAAATAAGTTAAGCATGTCATATAAGTTTACATATGTACCCAAGTTAAAATAAGTCATCGTTGACTTTTGGTTTCTCCTCTGTGAAAGTCCTGTATTTGACCCATCCATCCACCACAAACTCTTCTCTATGCAGACTTTCTCGCTACTACTATAGCAAGCTTGATTACATCGAGTGTGTTTTACTTCCGGGCTTAAATAAATGAGTCCAAGGTGTGCGTTGATATTTCAGGATTAATTTACACCTTTTCTGTCGTATCGTCTAACACTATCAAACAGGAATATCAGCTAGGAAGTGGTTGAATGCTAACGTTAGCTGTTAGGTTAACTAATAGGTCATCAAATATTTTGTTTTGCCTTGAAATATGGCCTGATGTCCTTCTGGATTGTCACTATTCATTGTCTTTTGCGTTGCTAATCCATCTGGGAGTGGTGGTAATGATTTGTCAGATTCATTGCATTTATAGATACACACCAGTCGCACCCATCACGGAGACAGTGTGGCTGTCCAGCCAAGGGGAAAGGGGGATGCAGAGTCGCACCAATGCTGGGTGATGGTCCGTGAGCGGGATGGCATTGGGATCAGGGAGACCTAGAATGGGCCCGCCTGTTCCAATCCTTCCGTCCTGGGAGTAAGGGCACGGGGGGCTCCGGAAGACACACCCTATGACATCACACAAAAACATGGAAGTGATTGAGCTGAAATGGCAGCAGGGCTAACAGGGATAGCCGTGCAAACAGTGTTAACGGTGCTAAGTGAGCTAAAACTGAACTTTGACCCCTTTAGTCACTGGACGAGTAGTAACCCTAACCCTAACCACTATGTTTCCAGGATGACACCATCCGCCATAGTGAATAAACGTTATTAGTTTATTTATCAAGTGGGTATTTTGCACATGCATTTAACCCATCTTAACTATCACTAGCAGTGAGCACTGACTGGGATGTGGGAGCTAAGTGAAAAACCCAGAAAAAAAAACTAAATCAGCACAAAGCAGCACTTACACATAAAGAAGTCCATCAGGTTCAAGTTGGCTGTTTTACTATGAGATGATGGAGCCAAATGTTGAGCCCACACCTCTTTTATGATCCTTTATTATTATTGCAGCAGTTTAGAGATGACTTTATCGTACTTGAGGATCTAAAACAGTAAAGGTTAGAGCAGACAGAGTTGGGAGGACAGTTTTAGAGACATTAGACAAATGTGGTGGGAGTATCCAAAGGACAGATTCACTACTTTTTGACAGTCTTTTAAAATAAATTGGATAAAAAGTTGGATGTGTCAAGGCTTTAAAAAGTTTTAAATAGTCATTTTTAAATTATTCCAGAGGGGTGTTGGGGAGGAGGTGAAGTTTGGTGTTCTCGCTCCTTCTTAGTGAATAGAAGAAGCTCTTTTGGGAAGGCTTTTGTAACTCGAAGTGGCAGGAGGATTAATAGCAGCAAAGGGTAAAGCTCTCTTGTCTCCCGATGCACCTGTACATGTAATTGGCAGTAGCAGGAACAGATAGTGATTACCAAAAGAATGCAACTGTGCACCAACTAATGATGCATTCTGCCCAGACTCTCAATAAATAGCAACACATGTGAAAGTGTCCAGCGAGCAGATAATAAAACATAGCTAATCAACACACCAACTGCACATGTTAGTGTGTACATGAGGACGGTGCAGCTTTATCACTTTTCGTCACTATATGTGCAAGAAAGCTTTTTCATTGTGTCAGCAGCTGTCAGTGCCACTTGAAATAGGTAGAAATGTTGATATCTCACATGTAGCATTGACTGCTGAAAATTGGTTCCTACTTTTTATGGTGTGTGTGTGAGAGATAGACAGCTTTACGGACATAGCAATTCAAAATTTTGATATGCATTCATTGTGAACAGGCACTCTAGTTGCATTTCAGGGGGAGACATTTATGTCAAGGAATTGAAAATTATATAGCAGTTATAGCAAATGGTTGTAGAGTCAGATTTGGCAGAACAGGATGATGTTTGAGGGGGCTCTCGAGAACCTGACCACCATGCTTGGAGTAGTTGCGGGACCGGCAGTATGAGCACATCAGCAGAGTTTATGTACATTGATATATTGTAGGTTTTGCTTGCTATATTTCTCCTGTTCATGCTGGACATAAAAAGATCCCTTCCTAACATGCTTCAAATGGAAGAGATCAAAAATGGACACAATCCAGTCCTCGTTCTGTGCAAAAATACACTCACCGGCCACTTTATTAGGTACATCTTGCTAGTACCGGGTTTGACCCCCTTTTGCCTTCAGAACTGCCTTAATTCTTCCTGGCATAGATTCAACAAGGTGCTGGAAACATTCCTCAGAGACTTTGGTCCATATTGACATGATAGCATCATGCAGTTGCTGCAGATTTGTCGGCTGTACATCCATGATGCAAATCTCCCGTTCCACCACATCCCAAAGGTGCTCTATTGAATTGAGATCTGGTGACTGTGGAGGCCATTGGAGTACAGTGAACTCATTGTCATGTTCAAGAAACCAGTTTGAGATGA
>JBBPCS010004132.1:0-11607 GCA_037974645.1 Hollardia meadi
CGTGGTTATTTGCATATAGAGCAGGGAAGTGAGATCCGATCACAAGTGGTCACTCAAGACGCATTTGGAGACACATTTTGCTGCCAGGTGAGAACACTCTACTCAGAGCTGTCCACTTGTGATCGGATCACTCAGATCGGATTTTACTACCAAGTAAGTGGTGACACTTACGGGATGTGAACTCCGGTTTCCTGGGTGAAAGTCGTGTGTGTGACCCTCCACTCAACCCCGACCTTCACCCCTCTTGGCACTTTCTCGCTTTGGAAAGTGCGTCACACTTTGTCATCTGTTCAAGATGTCTGAAATTGATGCAAATGACTTTACATTGCAGGTACATTAAACCCTTCTGTGTCTCTGCCTTGGGCCAAAGGGTCTGGATGAGACACAAGGGGATGTGACAAAACGTTGATATCTGAAGAGCTGGGGATGAGAACGGGCTGTCATTTCTGCAGCTCCAGGGCTGAATGCTAGTGAAGCTCGTGAACTGGGGCTACAACTAGCAATTATCATGATCAGATCGTTTTCACCATTAATTGGTTAATTGTTTAGTCTATAAAATGTCAAAAAAAGGGTGAATAATGCTCATCACTATTTCCCAGAGCCCAAAATGATGTCTTCAAATTTTTTCTTATGTTCAACCAACAGCCCCAAACCCAAAAAATCTTTACTTTAATAAATGAAAGACTTACATACAAATTACATTACAAAAAGTAGCAAATCCTTACATTTAAAGGTGCATTGTGGAGTTTTCTGAGGAAATTAACATGCTTTATTAACATGTTAATTTCATGTTTTATTAACATGTTTTATTATTATTATTATTGTTATATATGTGTGCACAGGTTGTGACTTCACCTAAAAAAAGGAGCCATTCGCCGACTTTCTAGGTTGCCTATAACAGGCTGTATTCAGTTTTCTATGTGAAGCATACAGGTCTGATTTTCCGCTGTGGTGTTTCTGCACGCTCCCGTCCTATACAGTGGCAACGGTGTAGCTAGCTTGCTAGTGGAGCTAACATAGTGGAGCTAGTGAAGATGAGGAGTCCGCTAAGAGCTAGAGCAGCTCCCACCAAACGGATATATATATTGTGTGTTTTGGTTGGCTAGTTGGATAACGTTAGCTTGCCTTTGGATGATCAGTTGCTAGCTGCTAGCTAACAAGCTAACATTACCTGGCATGACAACATACTGTCTTGAGTGGATGATGTCGGCTAATTCATCCTAACTTACGGGCAAACTGGCTTGCTTGCCGTTTACTAATGGATTTATCGACCAATATTATGAAGTAACCAATGCCAGATCCACTAAACCTTGGTCAATGGCCAGCTAGCTTGGTAACCTTAGGCTTGCTTGCTCGCTAACATATCGCATGTAAAATGCTATCTGAGTGAGTAGATATCTTGGTTGTATAGTTTGTCAAATTACTTCACCAGCTAACCACATCCGATACCAACCTTTATATCATGTCAAAGTGTTGATTAGCCTGCAAGAAATGATGTACTGGTGACGGTGCAAAGCAGAAGTGGAATTATTTGGTTCTACAAGCCAGTAGTTATGCAAGGCAGGGGCAGTTAGCCAGCTAGATTAGCATGGATCTGGCGTTGGTTGCTTCGTAACGTTCAATTGAGATTTATTGTCATACCGACCGGGTACACAGCTTACTCACCGGTCTCTCAGTCGCGGTACCATTATATTACAACATAACGGTGCAGGAAAACAACACAACTTGTTCAGTCTCCTGTAGACTACGTTGCGTCTGTTTTGCCTGATGGCCAGAATGCTCGCTCATGAGTGTGAGCACGTGCGCAGTTGGTTTGCGAGCGGATTCGGTTGGGTGCAACCTGAAACCTCACCGCTAGATGATGCTAAAAATTACACAAGGCATCTTTAAGAAGCTGGTACCAGCAAATGTTTGCCTTTTTAACTTTAAACATCGTTGCAGCTCTATTGTGAAGCACACAAGACCTTTGCACCGCTTCTTCTATTGTCCAGTAAAATCAGCACTTGGACTGACAACAGTGTCAATAAAGAAGCATGTTGAGTGACAGTCCTCATCATAGATATTCAAAGCAATGGAATGAATTCAGGTGAATTAGATTCAGCCATGCTGATTTGGATACAATAGGTTTTACCAAATTTACCATTAGTGCACATTGTCTCCCCAGGTACGATATGTTGACTAGCTCATTGAATATCTCTGAAAAATGAAGCTGACATGATTACTAAAATACTTGATTTAAATATGAGATTATGCCACTCAGTGTCATTCATTTTTAATGTCATAGACTCCTGATAGCCATCCTCATAACAGCTGTCTGCCTCTTTATTATTGACCGTCCAATAAAGGCAAAAGTGCAGGGAAAAAAGGTACAAGATACTGTCTACCAAACACCTCAATCCAACATTTTTGTGTAAGTTATTAGTAATTAGTTTATTATTAGTTTATTTTATACACAAATAATCTTTACACTTTACTTTAATTGTGAATAGCATTGAGAGGGACCTACTGAAGGGGTTGACAGGATCATTTTTAGTATTTTGGTACAGATTGGCTGAAATGGAAACAGGTGTAGATCCAGGAAGGCAACCCTTGTGTAACTTGCAAAAAACACAGCAGGCCATTTTGATGGATGTGATATAAAAACATGCATGCATTCAGTTGCAAGCATTCAGTTACCCACCAGTCTCACTTCCTATCTCCCAGTCACACATACACACACAAGCAAACTCTCGTTGCAGTAAATACCATCTGTGCCTGCTGTGTCTGATGGGATCGTAAAGAGGGAAGTCAGTAGCGCAGGAAAAAAGGGGAGCATGAAGAGAAGTAGTCTCTGAGGCAATTTCCCCCACGGATTAGAGCTGAGAGTTCAGTCAATAAGCACTGATCTCATTTGAAGATAATGCAGACACACACACACACACACTCTAGTTGGTCTATAGCTATTGTGTTTGTCTGCAGACCGTCTTTTCTCTACCTTTCTTGCTGTTTCCAACAAGCATAACCCCTTGATTCCACCACCCACCTCTCTGAAAAGTTGCAATTGCCATGATCGGCTCCATGGCACATCTGGAATGTGGCACAGACGTGCTTTGTGGAATTTTTGAGTAAGGCAAAATCTCCCATGTGATCTCATGGGATGGCGTATGAATAGCACGCTACTTTAAAGGTCATTTTGCGTGTCATTTCACGGTTTTAAAACTACTTGGTTATGTTTAAGGCAACAAAACAACTTGGTTGGGCTTAGGTTGGGTTAGGGTTTGGGTTAAAATCAGATTAGTTATGTTACGTACGTCATGTAACTTACGTAACGTCATGTGACGTTATGTGACATAAGTTCCAAACATTACATAACTTAACTTATGGACATTAACAACTGTTACAATCAACTTTCGGTTTCACACGGGACACAAACTCAACTGCTAGTTTGACCCATCCACCACAACCTCCTCCAAGTGCCGACTTTCTCGCTTTTTATACTACGTAATATTGCATTGTTTTCTCTATCACATTCGCCCCTGAAAATGCATTAGAAAAGCCTTATGCGGACGGCGTTAAATGACAAGCGACACATGCCTTCTTGTGATTCTTTTGTGACCTGGAATTCTAGATCCTTACATATGGTGGTCTGCCAAGGAGGTAGTCCATCATCCACTCAATAAGACCGGGTGTTGTTGTATGTCTCTGAGTTTCTGCCACTGTACATATGGCTATATGGAGCTCAAAGTGCACTTCAACCAATAGTCATTCTTTCACTTCAGGTCCGATCTATACAACATTCATAAATTCTTAAAACACAAAATGTTAAACTCTGGACTGAAAATTTACATAGTATTACATTATCTGTCAATAGTATTATTTACCAATTTTGAAAAAAAAAACCCTCCTGACAATGAAACAAATTCCCAATAATGTCCTTAGGTATTACATTATCAGCAAAAATGTTAATACAATATCAGTGAGGACATTTTAGTGCATTATTGTTCAAGTTATTACGTTTTCCGGTTATATTACATTTTCGATCAAGTTAAGTACAAATTTTATTACATTTTCAGGGGTTATATTTTCATTATCACATTATTGACTGCTACAGGGAGGAATGGGGGCTACTAGGGTCCAACAATTAAATTTTTCCACAGGCCCTTGTAGCAGGTTAATCTAGCCATGGATTTGTTGACAGAAAAAAACACAAGTAGACACCTACAGTACAACCTCTACAATAGCATAAATATTTCAATTGTTTGTGGCAAAGCTTAATACTTGACAAAAGTGAGTCATCCTGCATTTTACATTAGACATTTGAAAATATATGCACCATTACACACAACCATACATATAACCATGGTTATATATTCTGCAGAGTTAAATGTATATTCAGTGGTAATGGGATATCAACTGCTTTTCCTAATGATTAATGTAAATAAAAGTTTTGTGTTTTCTTTTATCCATTGCTTTTCCTTTCAGTCACTTTAAAATGTTCAAATGAATGTTTGTTTTAAGGTTTTGAAAGTCATTTGCCAATGTGTAGAAATAAATAAATATAGTTGTGTATGTTTTATTAGTCTATTGCTTAGAGTGATATTAACATAAGATACGTATACTACAGAAGAAGAAAATATGTATCATATGATGTTGTATGGCTATATATCAGTGGTTAGGGGCTAGGCAATGGCAACATTTTATAGGACAAAAAAACTAACTAACTATGTTTTTGGTTAGATGCAATTGAATGCCTTTCTGTGTGTCACATTACTGTTTCAGCTGTGTTTTGTTAAGCCATAGGCCTATTACTGCCTAGCAATGTTTCCTAAAAAACCTTCATGTCTTCTAGCCCTCAAGCAAAACTCTTAATTTACCTGGAGCCCTTCTGTTTGTTTGAGCCTGTTGCAGTTGGGAAAATTGAGAGCACAAGATCGAATGATGTCAGTCTGTTTTTTATTTTATGATATCATTAAAACAAAAAAGCCTGTGCTGAGAGATAAAGCAGCCAGCCAAGACAACATTATTTTGACGTTATCCTTCCAAAAATAAGTTTAAAAAAACCTTTAATACATTTTTAAATATTGCCTAAACTTCCTTCCATATGTTACCCATTTCTCCATCCTTTTGAACTAGACATGAATCATCATGCAGCATCATTAGCTCATGTTCCACAGAGCAGGCTCACTATTCTCTCTGTGTTAGTTAATGATACAGTTGTTTTGGGGATTACAGAGCTGACAGCTATCAGTTTAAAGCAGCTCCTTATTCAGTTCTTTGGCAATTGACATGATACAAGTTCCTGTCTCATGTCGCTGCCATTAAATGACTGCCAGTTTAATTAGCTGTGTTAATGCAGTCATTTGTATGGCACCATGGATCACTATCGAAAAACAAAATTATTGACTCAGGATTTTTCTTCCTCCATTTATTTTTTTTCCTCAACACTGACATACTGTACATGCAGTGGACAATTTAAACAAAAACTCACCAATGCAGGCCTTCAAAGTAAGTTATCAATCACCAGAATTTAAACAGAATTGCTCTCTAAAGGCTGGACCATGCTTCTCCAGGCTGGCTGCATGTAGGTGAACATGCATTGAAATTCACATGGTTTCTTTGATACTTGTACATCCAACTTGTCAAAAGTTTACATTTTTTCTTCTCCGTTTCGAATGCTTTGTGACACAGTTGGATCAACCAATCAACTACCCAGATAGCACACATACGTCTTGCAGATGTCAGACCGATGTCCACAAGTTACATCGGCAAGACGTGACATGGGAGAGCATGCTTAAGCATCAGATTTTATGGGAATATAAAGAGGAATTTAAAAATAATATATGATTTACCACCAAAAATAGCAACCTGATTTTGTGTGTGGGTATAAAAAAAAACATGATTCAAGTTAATTCAAGTTAATTCAAGTTATTTAATCCTGTCTGGATATAATGTTAGCCATCAAGTTCTTTAAAGAACTCCAGCACAGAAATAGAAACAGATAGAGCAGAGCATCAAGTTAGAGTTAGAGATCAAGAGTTAAGCAAACTCGGCCGAAGAGCGTGGGAACACTTATTTTTCATGTGTAAGAGCCTTATTTAGTGTTTTTATTGGCTTTAACTACCTAGTCCTTTTGTTTTTGAGAAGAGGAGACCACTGCACATAATGTGGCTTTAGGTAAAAACCTTGTGAACGATGAACAATGAAGGAATCCTAACCTTAAAAATAAGCTATGCTAACATTAATGGTAGGTCAGCTCGCAGCCTCTCTCTTATAACGTAAAGTGTTTACCAGTTTGAGTGCTTGCTCATGGGGGAAATGTTGGGTCTCTGTATATTAATAATTAACAACTAATAACAAAGAGTGTGGTCTAGACCTACTCTACATGTTAAGTGTCATGCGATGTTGTTGAGATTTGTTGTGAATTGGCGCTATACAAATAAAATTTGATTTGATTTGATTTATCGGGTCTGTATTGGAGAAGACGAGCCCTCTTCGGATAATTTGGTTCCTGGTCAAAACCTTCTCAACAATGAACCCTGAAGTAATCCTATAAAACATAGGTCAAAGCTGAATCCAAATGTCCACCCTCTGGACTTGCAGACTGAGACCTCACAGACTTCCGTTGTACGTACAGTAATGTGTTCACTGTCATTACGTCAAGTCTGAGTAGGCACGAGACTACAGGGCTGTATGGGCTGCAGATAGTCAGGCCAAAAGGCTTGCGCACTCTTTTCTACATCACGTGCTGGGCAGTGGGCCGACCCCCAGGCGACTTGTGAAGAGGCATTTAAAATGAGCACTGAAATCAGCCTTTGGGTCGATGCTTGTCAGACGTTATGAATAGAATGCCAACATACGATGTCAGGCCGACATCTGCAATATGTATGTGTGCTATCTGGGTAGCTTGACTAACTCATGCGGAAGGTGTTTACATTGGCTCCTCAAACCTGGTTGACTATGATTACCATAACACTTCTTGCTGTGAAGATCCACAGAGATGTGTCTTTGCAGAAGTGTAATTTCAGTTGAAGGCAATCTTGAAATCACAACTTTTAGGTTAGCAACCCAAAGCAACTACAAAATCCAAATAATAATAGTATTAGCACTTGATAGTAATATACAAAATAATGTAGGCAGGAGAATAGTCTGTAAAGTCCTCACAGCATATCTCAAGTGCAATTTGCATCAGAGAAGGGAAAGCTCAGCAACAGACAAGGCATAAAGTTAAATATCCCTGATGGCAAAGATGCAGTGGAAGAAAGCACATTGTCAAAAAAGTCATTTTTATACTGTATATGTAGTGCCAAATCGCAACAAAAGCTATCTCAAGACACTTTCCAGGTCAAGACCATAGTCTTAATTTACAGAGACCCAACATTCCCCCATGAGCAAAGACACAATGACACAGATATGGACAGTAAAATCAATAATAATAACAGCTAAAAATAATGGACTAATGTGACTCATAATTGGGGTATCAATAATAACTACTATAATAACTATATAATCAAGTAAAAATACTACTAATACCACAACAGCTACTATTACTACTACTAAGACTACTATTACTAGTAGGCCTACTACTACTACTAGCCCAACAAGTCTCGGACTTTGTCACTGCCTTCTACCATTAAAAAAAACTCTCCCAGTGTATTAGGTTCAGGTGCAAAGGGTTATGAAAGATCATGGTTGGGGTTAAAGTCAATTACTTTGCTAGGGTTAGGGAATTTTTGTAATGGTACTACTTGGATAAGGTTAGTAAATGATAATGGTAATTTTTAGAATGTATATGGCTATGAGAGGTTGCTTTTCACAAGATTCTTTGTATGCCTTTAAATGAAAGACTGATACTGTCATTTTATGGAGTCTCTGCTAAACAGCACTTCACTTCTTAAATGGAATCATTGTGAATAGGGGATTCATCACAGAAGCAAAGTAAATCTGTGTGTTTTCTCATAGACTTCAACTGTGTCAACTTTGGCAGATGACAAATTATGAACTGCAAAATTATGAATTCCAAATGCATTTAGCTGTGTGACAGTCCACTTCTAAATAATCTTGCTTTACACAAAAGGGACCTGCAGTGTTTCCATATTATGACTTTGTAAAAGTAAGTTAAAAAGAACCTTTTTAGAAAGTTTGACCATAGAAATAGTAGTTATAAATAGTAATAATCTTAACTCACTAACTCCAGCTTCTTTTCTTTAGCTCTCTATGCCAAGCTGTTTGTTAGATAACGCTTGATTGAACTCCAAGCAACTTATCATTCAGAACTGCGGGTTGTAGAAAAATTATTGAGACTGCCCTCCTCTTTCAGCAAGTACCCCAAAACGACATATGAATACATTGAAGTGACAAAGCTCTCTAGAAGCCTCTAGAAGGAATGATGATGGGAGCAAAGGCGGACGTCAAGTGATGTTATTGTGGAGCAGCAACACCTGCTTAGGGGTTAGATAGATGGGTCAAAAAAAAGTCTGACTTTAATATGGAACACCTCTGTCCTTTTCCTGTTTCCACATGACAGTACTTTTTTTTTTTAACCATAACCACGTTCATTCCCAAACCTTAACCACATGTTTATTAATGTAACTATGACAATGAAGGCCACCTAACCTTTATAGTGGTATTAAGTTCTATCTCTCCCAGGCTCTGCCCTCTACTGGACTCTATGGGTATTACTCTCCAATCACAGTCACGTATTCGCCCTCTGAAAATTTGCATAAACGTAGCTGCCCGCCAGGACACGCCTACCCCAATATGTGGGAATCCCAGCGTTTATGAGGCTGTGTCCCCGCTGCCTTGCATCTTTTTATTCTTCAGCGATTGGCAAGGGTGCCACTGATTGTGTGATCTTGTCCACGGATGGAGTCGCCACTACAAGAGCCTCGAGAGTGTCCGGCCTGTCCCCGACTTACCACAGACACAGACCCACATGCCTACTGCTTTGAATGCCTCGGCCAGGACCATGCAGAAAACAGTGACCTGTGTGGAGTGCCGAGCACTTCCCCTGGTGAGACGACAGCAGCGATGGGATCACTTTCGGCACCCGACATAAACCGGGTCTGCAAAGAAAGCGAGACAGAGATGGCCGACGACGTCGTCAGGACCGATGCTCTCAATTGCCCTACACCGCCACCTTTCATCACACCAGCTGAGACGGGGGCTTCGCCGCCCATGGATGATGACAACATCTCATCGGTGTCTGCTTCCTCAGCATTATGCGGAAGTGCAGTGCCAACTTCAGTTTGCCAAGACTTCCTGCTGGTGATGAAGACAGCGGAGGGTCGTGTTTGGCTCTCACTGCCCCCAACGCTTCTCTCCATGCCAGTAAACCGTCTTCACAAGGGGTTTTGCGGTCCATCAAAACCCCGGCAAGCGGTGTTTGTGTCACCTGCCCTCCCTGACATCTGGCAGTGTGTTGAGGCATCGTGGCAACAACCTCTAAAGAGCAAAGTTCCTTTTACTGGTGTGGCAGATTTTCTCAGGGTGCAGGGCTGCACAGAGACATCATATCCCTGCGTGCCCCCTCTTGATGATGCCCTCCCTGCCCTCCTGTTACCACAGTCGCCTGGATGGTTGGCAGACAGGAAGCCGCTCCCTCCCCTGCAGTGTGACAGAGAGATGGTGGGATTTTTTGACAAAATATTCCAGCTGTGGGCACAAGTGGCAGCAGCAGCATTGAACAGGAGTGTTGGGCATCTCGCTGGCTTCGCCACAGCCCCTCTCAGTTTTCGGACCACAGTGTTGGCCAGGTAAACAATCTGATTCATGGTGTTGCTACTGCCGCAGGACGAGTTATGACTCTAGTGGGCTTGCGTCACGTGTGGCTAGGCTGCCATTGCCAAATCTGACCGAGATAATCTCCTGGGAGCCCCCGTTTCGATGCAAGGGCTCTTTGGATCGATTTCCTCAGTGGCCCAGTGCCTAAAGAGTTTGGAGGAAGAATCAATGCAGCTCAGCTGTCATTTGCCCCCCGCTCACCTCCAGAAAGGAAAGGATGAGATTAGACGGAACAATGCAACGGTGAGAGGGAGAGAACAGGCAGAGAGCTATGGTTACGGCGGCCATGGCTCCCCCCCAGACAGCGCCAGCCGTTAATTCTCAGCTACAACCCTTTGAGACTATGAAGGTGCAGAACAGAGCCAGAGCTCCACGTCAGCTTAGAGCACGGAGTGCACCTGCCGCACATGAATGAGGCAGGTATCGCCCGTTGCCTCCTCCTCCCCCTTATGTTTATAATGTGTCTGTTCATGTTCAGAATGTTTTGATTAAAACAAAATACATTTCTGAAAGCGCTGATTCCTCCCGCCTCTCTATGCTTTCACATACACCTGTTGCCCAGCCCTTGTCTGAGGTTGTCTCAGACAAAGTGTTATATGTGTTGAAGCACTCACGCACATACACACGGCCCCACACTTTCCTCGCCAGCGCGTACACGTCTGATCTCTGGTCTGGTCTGATCCCCAGCGTGGTCACTGCTCACTCTGGTTCACATGAAGGCCAGTATGCGCAGCTACATGTGCAATCTTCCCCCCTCTATGATAAAGAGGTGGTGGCAGGCTTTGTCCTTCTCCAGCAGAAGGGCTCACTCTGTCACAACGAATGCGCTGTACGAAGATTACTTATAGACTGTCTAGTAATCCTTTGTTGCACTGTCCACCTCTCCGCGCTGCTGCTTTCCCCAGCCAGCCGGGAAAAGCAGTCTGACAGGCTGCCAGTGGCAGGCAGTACTTCCTTTCAAGCTAAAAACACTTTCTGTCAGAATAAACACGCTGATCAGAGGTTACTGAATGGTAATTATCTGTCACTCTATTCCTCTATGGTGATTTTTTCTCAAGAGATGGAGAGAGAGAGCTCTGACAGGGGCGCGCTTTTGCTGCCACTTCCAGCCGAGCACTCGGCCCTTCTGCTATCGGCCACCCATGGGCCAGTCTCCTGTTTATGCGGGGACTGGTGGCGGAGCAGGGCCTCAGAGGCGTATCTAACCTTTCTTGGAGCCGCTCCTCAGCTGGCCGCGCACCCTTTGACCCAGTTTCACGCGGAATGGCACCGCGCTTGCACGCTGACGGAGTGGATGGACAGAACCCTGAAGCTGGGCTACTCGCTCCAGGTCTGTGCTGTCCCCCCTCCCTTCAGATGCCCCTACACCCTACATGTACAGAATATAAGAACAGATGTGCAACAGTGACAGTGATTAATAAATACAACATACATATGATGAAATGATAAAATGATAAGACAGTGTATATACGTAGATGGTCGTGCAGTGGTGTGTTCACCTGCCACACAGAGGTGAGCTGTTGTACAGTTTTATGGTGAATGGTAGAAATGAGTTCTTAAACCGGAGCTGTGTGAGTCTGCTGGAGAATGAGCTCCTCTGTCTGTAGTGAGTCATGGAGGGGGTGGGATGGATTATCCATGATGGACAGCAGTTTGTTCAGTGACCTCTTGCTCCTCACTGACTCAAATGTCTGGTTTTGACCAACGACAGATCCAGCCTTGCGAATAAGTTTATTGATCCTGCTGGCGTTCCTGGCACTGATGCTGCTCACCCAGCAGACCACAGCACAGTAGATGGCACTCGCCACCACAGACTGGTAGAAGATCTCCAGCATCTTACTGCATACA
>JBBPCS010004133.1:0-11607 GCA_037974645.1 Hollardia meadi
CAGTCTCTCTCTCTCTCTCTCTCTCTCTCTCTCTCTCTCTCTCTCTCTCTCTCTCTCTCTCTCTCTCACTCACTCTTTCGGGAGGATAAGTGCAGACGGTGTGTAGGATCGCGCACACACACACAAACACACGCGTTCCTCTCCTGCAGCCTCGCGCGGAGAGAATCTGATGCCATGACTGAGGACGCGTCCATCCTCTGCTGAGAACCATGCGCTGCCGGCTGAGCCCTGCTGGAATGAACCGACTGAAAGGGGCTTTTAAAGGACTCACCTGTGGATTTGCGCCGTCAAGATGCCTTATATGACCAAACCTCTCATTTTACTTCTATGTCTGGTCGTTACTGGTGAGTGCCGTAGGCACGGCCACCGGGTGCGGAGATGGACCGGCACTGTGGAGACCCAGAAACATGGCACGTAAGTGAAAGATAAATCCAGAATGAAGCCGAGAAATGCTCAGATATTCAAGACTTTTAATTGAGCTGTCATCATCACAAGATGTGTTACTACATTAGACAGTAGGCTACACAAGTTAATGTGGCATGGAATGTTAAGACTAGTGGTACTGTATAGTTGTCATATTTAGGATTATTTACATTTCCCTAATTAAAAATAGAATTAAAATTAGCAAAGGAAACATAAATTGATAGAACTAAATCACAGCTGTTCTCTCTGCAAATAGTTAAAGATGCATTATGGAGTGAAATGTGCGTTTTATCATGGGTCAGTTTAAATATAACTTCATTGACACCTTTTAATTGTTTAGGCTGGTGTGGTCAGTAAATAGACAATTCAAGTCTGAACTTGTGTGCTGCATAAATGAGGTGTGGTCAGATTTGGCTTTATAGCAGGATAGTGATATCTTGTTGATATGTAAGTGACAGTCATCCTTTAAAACAGGATTATTGACAAGTGCCTTGATTCTTCTATTAAATAGATTGAATGAAAATTCAAAAAAAAAAAATCATATAAAACAGGTTAAAATGAGGCTAATTAAACTTTGCAGGGACTGTATTTTAAATTCATAGTGGACTGAAGCTCTATCAGCTGAAAGTGCTCTGCCAAACATTCACCCCCACACATTGATACATGAAGGTGGTGAAGCTGCATCAGAAGGACTGTCATTTGTTCAAATGCCTACAACAATTATAATGTTGACCAGATGAAAGACCTCGAATGGCTGTGTGGATTATGACTGGAGCAAAGGCAAAAGTAATATGACGCTAGAGCCTCAAAACCTTGTAGGGTGGAGGCCAGGGTGGATGAACGGGTGGACAAAGCTGTAGGAAAGCACTGATCATGCTCCTACCAACTGTCAGCTTTAATTTCTCATACTAATGACCACATTTAGCTAAGGTGTCTTATATTTATAGGAATTATGTGGTCATGTATTCTAACAGCCACACTTGCTTTCAGAGGCACTGACAAAAAATGTCATATGAAAAAATAGTCCCGCTGTAGTGTTAGGAGGATCGAAGAGATCGTCCTCCCAGTCTGTATCATTGTTTCAGCAAATAAATGTCAAAAAGCAGAGAGGTTTTTGGCACGGAGGTGGACAAGGGTTCCACAAAACACCAAAGGTTCGGGAAAGATTGTGGTTTTGTGAAATGTACAAGTTATGGATGCACAATATTGGATCCTTGCCAATATCTGATATGCCGATATTTTCCAACTCTTTTTGGCTGATTGCTGATGCCGATTATTATTATTTATTTATTTTTTTTCCTCAAGTCTCTCCTGTGGAAGAATAGACATATTAGGGCTAATGATTATTTATCATTATTAATGAATTTGCTGATTATTTTCACAGTGAATTAATTAAAAATTTAAATGTCCAATAAAATGTCAACAAAATTGTGGAAAATGACCATCATAATTTCCCAAAGCAGCAAATGGCGTCCTCAAATCATTTATTTTGTCCAACCAACAGTCTGAAACCCAAAGTTTACTATCATAAATAACAAAGAAAAGCAGTAAATGCATTTTAGAAGCTCTAACCAACAAATGTTTGACACTTTTGCTTGAAAAGTGACTGAAATGATTAATCAATTATCAAAATAGTTGGTAAATAATTTTATTTTGATCAACTAATCCTGCAGCTGTATAACATACAGCCCACTGGCAGATGCAGAGATTAAATGCTTTTCAGTTAGTGCCTATAGTTAATGTTGTTGATAATGTTGTTCAAGTCACTGCAGACTTTTTTCTGTATTAAACTAAGTGCTGCCATAAAAGAGTTTAAAAATGCTGTAGTCAGTAAAAACAGGTATTTAGATATTTCTGAGGAAAACAAACTAAATATCTTGTCAGTGAACATTTTACTAAATTGTTCAGTATCAACGTTTTATTTATATATTAAGACTTGCTGAATTCCTTTCAAAACATCTCCTCGTTATGCAAATAGAAAATGTTATGGTCAGCATTACGTTTTCTTCAAAGCATATTAGTTTAATATTAATGTAATTTCTGGGAGAATTGGACACAAGAGACCACTATTGGCTTCCCATCTTCTATACAGTTTGTTTTTCCCATGACAGAATTATTCCATAACCTCAGCCAGGTGATGGCAGGAACTAATAATATATTCTGGAGGACTTGGTGGAGTCACACCACAACACAGCAGTAACTTGTCTGATGAAACTCAAGACAAAGGGCTCAGGACTTAAATCACAGTGTTAATCACAACGTCTCTGTCAAAGTATAATAACAGCTTGAACACCGGCAAACATTAATTGAACTGATATCAAATTCTTCTCTTGTTAAACTCAAACTAATGGGAGAAGGAAAGATCGAAAAAGATGCAAACCAAAAGCACACTCTGACTTCTAACCATATGAATTTCTTGTGAGTCATTCTATTCGAGACATTACTTTTAAACGATTCGCTAGCAAAAATTGGGAATTTCAGATGCACAGTCTGATGCACAAAATGTGCTGCATTCCAATATATAAAAGCCCAAACAGGCATGAGGATAGGGAGGGCGACACATTTATCCCTTCTGCTCACTGGTAGACAAAACTATATATAAAAGCAAGTATATCTGTCATAGGTGATTTAACACAGCATGCGGTCTAAACAGCTCCACCACTATCACTGTTAGCCTGACAATGTACAACTGTAAATTATCCCAGCACGTCGTTCTATTCAACCAAGGACACAAACACAATTGTAGGAGTGGTGTGTCTGCAGTCGAGCTGACTGTTTTGCTTGAACACAGGGTTGATGTCAACATTTCTAAAATACATTAGCATTGTCTACCATGATGAGTCGTTTCTGTGTGAGCTTTGAACTACTGATGTTTCTAGTGTGCTCCTTTTGGACGTTTGGAATGCAGATATCATGAGAAAAGAACAAAGACTTTCACTCTGGTAAAGAAACAAGTTGTATATAAATGATCAAGTTGCAGTTCTTGTTCTTGTTCTCAGTTGTCACAGCAGATTGAATCAGTGTTCTCCAGTGTTGGTGTCGTGCATTTTATCTCTTCAAAACCAAACCCCCCAGTCTTTCAGTCGACTGCCCTCTGACAGTCAGTGTCATCTTCCTCTAGCTCCCTGGCGAAGAAGCCGCCAGATGTGACCAAGTCTCGCAAAACGAAGACAGAGCATCTGCTTAAAGTAGACGATCATGACTTCACCATGAGGCCGGCATTTGGAGGTAGGTGTGGAGTGCTCCCAACATTTTCATTCATTCATTATCTTCATGCTGTACACACATATATCCATGATCACAAACACACATGGACACAAGGACAACTTAGTGGTTGTAGTTTTTCAAGCGCTTTAAACCACATACCATCTTCTTAGTTGCTGAGTTGTCTTATCAACTGATGATGACCATGAGATGTGGTCAAAAGCTCCAGAAAAGCAGCAGAACATTTTGATCAAATATCTGTCTTTGAAACCCTGATGACACAGGGGTGTATATTTGCATAAAAATCTTTCTATGTTGTTTTTATATAAGTAAATAGAAAACAGTGACTAAATCTCTAACAAAGAACATTGAAAATATGATTTTACTTCATTTCCATTGTACAATAAATTGCATGGATATGTCCATAATATTTACCCAGAAGAAGCTTGCGTTTGTCCTTAAAGACTCTAGAGCTGGACCGATGTATTGATTTTTGATCAGCCAGTGTTCTTTATGTGGATATATTGTTGACTGATACATTAAAAGGAAATGTTAACATAGACATGACAAAGAAGTGTTTGAGGTCATTTGGAAAAAGTGTCTTCATTACCTAGTTTGGACACCAGAGAGCACTGACATTCTTTGTTACAGAGTGAAATGTCCCTCTCACTACACAGCTTCATCATTTATTTTGAGAGGCAAGTTTAAAAGATCCTTACCAAAAAAAATTGTTTAGGCTATATGTTAGGCTCCTGTTAAAAAAAAAAAATCAGCCAAGAAATTGATGCTTTAATAGACTTTGTTAGATGTATTAATAGAATTGCTTGTTTGAGAATCTGAGACAGTCTAGTAATGTAATAATGTGCTAATGGGCCGAGATACCCTGACTGTTAGTTCCTGAATAAAAGCTGGTTCCTCCATATCCCATAATGCATCCCCATGGCTCCCTGTTTTGAAAACTCCATGCCCAGTTTGTAGCACACTCTATCTGTAAAAAAAAAAAAATTCGAACCCAAGCTGATGGCATTGCTATGACATCATCAGGTTTATTTTCTTGGACTTGGACAAAGCTCCTTGAATGCCACAGAAGACATAATGCTCACAGGCAGATCAGTGCCTCTATGTGTAAAACTGGTGGAGTGCTCCTTTCAGCATGTATTGGGTGTGATGCGTCTGCCTGTGTGAAGACAGGGATGGAGAAAAGAGAGAAGTATTTGGTTGAAGTGAGTGTCTTTCACATATCCTCCCTCGAGCGTGAATAACCACTTGCATTTCAGCGCTTCCCTCTGACCTCATGTCTCATAAATGATTGGTCTTTGGCATCCACAACCTCTGATATGTGGGGCTCTTTGATGTTAGACCAATTTAAAGTATCCATCTCTGACCTGGAATCATCTCAACGTATGAAGCTTCTATACTTTACATGAATCCTGCTCTGCCACCAGGTTGTCAGGTTGTGACTAACAGACATGGTGTTTTGTTCTGCTGCATCTAAAGCTTTTATTTAGGGCTGACAATGGAACATTAGTGACATTATGAGTTTCTCAGCCCGGCACATGCTCAAGCATTAAGAATTTGCTCCCCAAGTTGTGAAGCTTTTGAAACATTGCACTGGTGTTGTTCTATGTGCAATCTCAAGATGTTTAATACACGTGTGTTCAAGCTTTACGTCTTCACATCCACATAAGGTATGGGTTAAATCTGAAGACAGTGGTGTTTTATCATTGAAGTACTTCAGATGGCAGCTCAAGGCTAGATCTTTGCTGATATGCTTAGAGGTGTGTGCCTCTTGTATCTCTTTTGAGCAATCAAATGAAACTCGTATCTGCTCAAAACTTGGCCGAATATTTGGATCGTAAGACCCGAATCGTCTTAGGACGAGTTGTACCTTGTTGGGAGCAGAAGATGAAACACTTATTTGGTAAAGTCTCTTCTGCCCCGTTGTTCAGAGAAAGGCAGAGCATGTAGCAGGAGGTCACAGTGGAAATGGGACTAAAAATAGCCCAGGTTGTGGCATAAAGTCCCAGCAGAGGATGCATGGCTCTAGTTGCATTAGTATAAAGAGTCTCATACTCCACCCTGTTTCCAAATGTGTTTAAACCCTCAGCTTTTTTCTATTGATTACTTTTACATGGGTTTCCCAACATAACAAATCAGTAAGCTACTTGCTTAGCTGCATCAGAATGACAGAGGCTGAAAATTGAAAATGCCCCCAACAAATCCCACCCCTTCCCCCAAACAGGCGAGTCAATACAAGACTCAGAGCACGAAGAGTAACCTGTTGTTTTCCAAATTACAGACTTGGTGAGTAAAATAATTGAGGTACCTTTCACAAAGAAAGAAACAACAGTTTATTTGATATTGGGGTTTTACTTTTGTAGAAGCAATCATTAGTTCTGTGTCAAAGGTTTATCCAGATAATCCAAACCCCTTTATCTTGGAGGTAAAACTGAAACTGAAGTGTGCTTGTCATTGTTTTGTCATTGCTTTGAAATTAGTCTGTAAACTGTGATTGATGTTTACAATTTTGGCTTTGGATATCATTTAATGATTACCTTTGTTTTCTCTACCAAATAAATTGAACCTGGCGGTTTGTTTTTATGATGTGTTTTTTGCCTCGTTGGATTTAGCAACGTCACTGCATTCAGAAATTCCAGTGATTTCTTTTGGTGAGTACAGTGTTATCATAACCGATGGAACCAATGGCTGGAGCTGAAAGCTTAGTTGAAATAAACCCTAGTTTTTCTTTAATATTGATCACTCTGATGTTGTAATCAGCACCTAGTGTACTGTACAGTATGTTTGCTGATGGTGTTAGTTACAGCATCCTTGTCATTTTAAATATCTTTGCATACTTGAATATTAAAAGGGTTTATCCTCATGGAAGCATGAACGTGCTCCTAGGTTTTCATGGCAATCTGCAATCATGTGAAGAAGGAAAGGTGCACATAATGCATGTACTGTAAAATCCCAGTTGGGTACAGGTGCCAGTTGAAAGCAAGCTCCCAAGAGTTAAATAAGGCAACATCTTGACCATCAATGTTTACCTGAAAAACACCTTGATGGTTGAAGCAATGCCTCATTAAACTCTCGGGAATATTTAGTAAGCAAACAACCTCTGGGAGTGTGGAAATTTTAGATACTCTTTATGGAAATCTAGGTATTACTTTTTAAGATAGTTTGCCCTGAACCAAATTGTTGGTCAAGAGGAAAGTGTGACCCAATGAAGGTGCTAGCAGACAGGGGGCTATCAACATAATTAAGATTTTTCTTCAAGTGGCCATGAAACTCATACAAAACTTCAAGACTATCTGGTTGTCAATGCATCGTGCTCTATAGATTTAAGTGTTAGACAGTGGATGATGAATATCTTCTCCATCTGCAAGAGATAAAGGACTGGAGTCAGGGATTCACAAAAAGGACCCACTTGTGGCCTAAATAGCACATGGATAGTTGTTGAACTACAAGATTAATCTATGTGTTAAAACATGGTCTGGTTTTGGACTCTAGTATGGGTCAAGTCCTCAACATTTTGCCTAATGCATCCAATGACATCTTTTCAATAGGTCCTCCCTGCCTGGTAAACACTTGATGGGTTTCAGATCTCACATCCCCAATTTGAAACATAGTATCACGACAGTTTCTCAAATAATCACAAAACATTATCTATAGGATTCTTGTACATGGACACAAATGTACTTTGTGACTCTCAGCATGATTATCTTTCATGTCTGCACCATGTTTCTTTAACTGAATGAGGTCACAGGGAGGTGGTCAGGGTGGATGGAAGATGTATAGCATCCAGGACTCTCACACCAGAATCCAGGGTTCGATTCACGTCTGTGGTTAGGTTTAGGCAACAAAAGCACTTCAGTTAAGGTTAAGGAAAGATTGTGATTAGGATTTTATCTACATCGACATTAATTTTCCATCTTTAATTCGTGCTGACTCACAAAAAAATGGACAATATCTTCAGATTCGCACGAAACCTATTGATTTAATTTTGTGACTTTTTGAGGAACTGCCATGATACTGTGTTGTACTGTCAGTAGTGCACTACCATTCCACATGTACGTGGTTGTGCACATACACATTCAAATGATCTGGATCAAGTCAGATGTTGCATCCCTGTCCACTGAAAGAGAGGGGGGTGGGCGTTGAGTGTGGCTAACGTGTGGGGTGTATTATTGCTCTTAATCCTCGGAAAGATAACACATTAAGCTTGTTGTTAATCCACACTGAAGGGAAGAGAGAAAGCCTGTCGGCCGGATCATTTGATGTATGGGCTCGGAGCGAGTCATGTTATGAGCTGTTAACTGTATACCAAAGCAACTGTGTGCTTTTCAGAAAATGTGGTGGCTTAGCAGTGTTGTGGATTTACTGGAGGTCACAAAGTCAAAGGTGGGGTTCTTTCATGCAGCCTATTACTTTAATATGTCCTCCACCCAGCCCTTAAAGGCACTCTGCTGTATACAATGAAAGGTTGATCCAATAACCCACAAACTGTTTGAGAGCTTCTGATGAGTATCTTCTTTCATTTGACCTAAAAGCCACAGTAATCTATATTTCATATTAACAATGGATCAGATGACTATGGCCCTGTAATAGTACAAGCGCAAAGTGGTAGGTGTTGGGCTTTTCTCAACCAGAGGGCCTCAGAGGCAGTGGTACAGCCAAATGGTTAGATTACTGTTACTATTATATAAAAATAAAAATAAGTTATTTTTATATCTAAATATGCTAGAGAATTTACATAAATAAAATATGTCATGTTAAAATGCATACTTTCAGTGACATGTTACATTTGAAATTCACCAGACAAACATGGTCTGCCACTACTAGCTAACGTCTGCCACAGCTAGCTAACATTCTCTCAGACCAAGCTAGCTTTTTGGTCACGTTACAATTTTTCTGTCATTAATTTTGGAAGGAAGGAATTTTGGAACTCTGGAATCAGAGGATGTGGTGATTATTAAATACACTCTCAGCCAGTCACATCACTTGTCACACAGCTCTCATATAACTACAGTAAGCCAATCACAGTGATGCATGACGACAGCAGCTCAACAAATAGGAAAGACGCATCTCCTGGAAAGCATAATGTTGTCTGGAAGGTGCTGAGCACCACAATGTCAACACACAGCACCACACATGTGCAGGAAGATCTTGTGGGTTCTTATGACTAACCATGGCCAGAGGCATTATGTTTTTGAGCTGTATGTTTGCATATCTGTATGTCTGTCCATTCCATTTTTCTGAATTGGGAATTTCTTTAATTCTCAATGACTCAATGATGAACTGATTACAATTTGGTGGTCAAAGGTCAAGGTCAATGGACCTCACTAACACATTTTTGGCCATAGATCAAGAATCCATACACTTATTATGACATTATCTATCCAAAAGGTCAAAGGTCAACTTCACTGTGACATCACAATGTTTTCTGGCCATTATTTAACACCATAACTCAGGAACGGAAGGGGAGATTGTTCACATTTGATCAGATACTGAATTGGTGACACTAATCTTGGGTGTCATCATCAGCTTTATTGGCCGAGCATATGAACACAAACAAGGAATTTGACTGTTTTCTGTGTCTGTCAATGAACTTCCACACTAATAGACATACAGCAGGAGTGGAGCAAGCTCATTGGTTCTGCTGATACTGAGCTTCAGGTGATTGTTGTTGCACCATGTGATGAAGCTCTCTATCAGTCCTCTCCTCTGTAAATATAGTCTCTAAGTGAAGACAGCAGTTTCTCACCAGAAATTATTCTCTGGAATCATACAAGCCAATATAGTTTTAACTTAACACTTTGCAAACAATACACTTACTTTTATTAAATTCCTTTAAAATCTTCACAACAAATATGAGTCAGGACAGACATGGATGTAAACTAGTTACTGCTGGAAGAGAATTCAAAAGTTCTATTTCTGTTTTCTATAAAACCTTATTAGCTGAAATGATGTTAAATGTGTCAAATGTGTGATGATGATTAAGATTGTTCTGTTGCTCCCAAGTGTCCAAAGTATCAATTAATGCAGCTTTAACCATTAAGTGCATGATTGAAGTACAGTGGAGCTTATTACAAAAAATAACTGGCAGTAAACTTGACCTTGAAGAATACTGGATTTTAAAAGAAGGTAAACATCCCACAGAAAGTACTTTTTTGGTCTTTATTCATCCAGGGAAATTCAATATATCATGGGTCTTTTCCAGCAACTTCCTGCTGCAGCCTCATTCTGGGAGCTTTGCCACTGAGCTGTTTCTAATCTTTTAGTTTTGATGAAAAGGTTAAAGGGCCATTGATGCATCACTGAAATGCACAGAAAGCCAAAACAAGTTTTATATTCCATTTAGAGGCTCCTAAATAAAGTGATTGAATATCACCCCCTGCAAGCCTTAAAATAACTTGGCATGATATCCACTAAACATCAGAGCTGTGACTGCTGCTGTCATAGTTTGATGTGAGAACTGTGCAGATTCAATTAGATTCAATCAAAGATTGTAGTGAGCTTGTTACATCAAAGGAAACTGTAATAATCCACTGGTTTAGCCTCACTTCGTCTTTATTTTCTCAAACCAAATTAAATGCTGTCGCTTATAAATGTGTGAATCATTTTTGTATGGGCATGGGAAGTTCATCGCATGCAATGTCATGAACAGCAGAAATGTGTCATTTGCTTCATCCCGACTACCATGCTATCCCTGTGTGTCCACAGTTTTTGTGTCCTTTTTTGTAGCTAAAGCTTTAAGCAGTGCTCACTGATGGACAGCTCAGTTGCACCCAGATACCATCTGGAGATGATTGCTTAATTTGAGATGGCTGGAGTATAGCTTTTGCTGCTAGCTTCACCCAGTGTAATACAGCTTGCCTGTAGCAGTGATAGTCTAGCCGAGCTCTGTCTAGCTGCATGGCAGGCCCCGCTCCAGCAGTGATGAGCAGATTAAGCTGGCAGTGGTTCCTCCTACTTACAGTGTAGATTAGCACAGGCATCAATCTGTTACGCCATCAGACAGCTGTTACCCTGCAAATGACACTTTGTCCCAACTGAAGTACAGTCACAGAAATGAGAGGAGATCCAAAACTGGCTGTAAAAGTGCATCTAGTGAAGGTGCTTTGAAAGTCTGTATTAAAGGTGCAATTTGGTATGTAAGTTATGGCCAGTTTTTAGTTTGAAACGTTTTTTTTTTTTTTTTAAAAAGAACTAACATTATAAATGGAATGTGAAGAAACAGCAGTGTTGACGTGATGTCAAAGACATGTATGTATTGTGTTGGAGAGATATCTACTGAAGTTAGGGTGCTAACTAGCTAGTCAGGCATGCTCTGTCTCATAATAACACTTTGTACCTCTAGAGGCAATAGTCCAATAGCCCCCCGTAGTTTCAGCTGGGAGATGTATACGAGCAGTGAGTTTGCCAAGTTTCACAAGCTCTCTTTAGCATTTAGTCTAATAATTGAACAAAACTCACAAAATGTCAAGAAAGGAAATATTCTTACACCTATTTTCCTTACTAACAGAAAAATACAACCGTACACCTTCTGAATTCAAGTTTCTCTCTTTTACCAAACTAAGGCGAGCTTAATTGCCTTAACTCAATGCTGAACATACTTAATTTAAACAAGACAAAAAACAGCCTCAATTATAACTGACTTGGTTTGTCTTTCCACAGTCACCTCTGGTTTGGTCGAAGTAAATCCTCACTTCACAGAGTAAGATGTGAAAATATTCCATCTCTACCCTCTACTTTTTCCCGCTGCTAATGGGCGACTTGATCTCGCCGTTCTGCCACTTCTCTGGTGTCTCAATTGTCTCCTGATTTTAATTCATTAGGTGGATTCAAACCATTGACATAAATAAAGATGGACAACGTGTCTCCACTTCCTCCCACTCTACAAAAATCAAATCAAATCAAATCAAATCAAATTTTATTTATATAGCGCCAATTCACAACAAAGTTATCTCATGACACTTA
>JBBPCS010004134.1:0-11607 GCA_037974645.1 Hollardia meadi
GCAGAATATTGCATTGTAGTGAGATGGTCAATGTTATTAATTTCAACTGTCAGTAGTTTTAATGTTGTGGCTGATCGTGTGTAAGTCCTTGAATCCATTTCAGCCAAAAGGAAAAAAGTGTACCATCAGTATCTACTTTTACTGGTCATGTATTTCCTGTGTTCCATACCTCAAAGATTTTGCTCCAATGTTGAGCTGTTGTGAATGTGAGGTTGAGAGTAGGATTCTTGCTCGAGTATGTGCTGGAAAATTAGTTGATCTTAGCTTCTAGTTAAGTAAACTCTGAGCCATTGGGAGGGAGTGAGCCATAACCCTATCTACCCCACACAAATATATTATGGCCATTTTGTGTCATGAGGCAGTAAAATTTATACTTCTTGCCCCTTTAAAATGAACATGCCAATTAAACTCCTAATGCAAAACCAACGGAAGAACAGATGTAGTGTATTATGAACAGCAAATATTACCCTAGTAGCACGACACTTTAAAGGCAATAAGGATTTTCAGAGCTGGGTCACATTACAGAGGAGGGTTTTTTTGTGTCAAGCCGGAGTACATCAAAGTTTGATGAGAGATTTGTTTCCGATGCACTTCTCACAGCTCCTAGTTTCGTGTCGCTCCAGTGCACATAGCGGAGCTCCCTTGCTAGATGATCTAGTGTAACACTTAAAAGTCGGCCGGCTGGTTTTATAACCACATTAATCATCGTTGCTCTCGAACACTCAGCGAGCGCCCTCAGCCACTTGTGGAAGGGAAGGGTTCAGCATGAATTAAGACCCAAGCAGACCAGAGGCAACCCACTAACTCGCATGATTTCCCTGTCACCTTAATATGAAGTTTTTCTCTTGGAGGTCTGACGTGATGTCATCTTACCGTTCCTCATATTGAGTGTACTGGGCATTTAGGTTGTTATTATACTTGGTGGAATTTTGCCGGAATTAGGTCTAAATAACAAAGTACAGAGATAGATTAAACCTTTGCATGCTATCTATAGAAAGTCAGTCATTGTTTGTCCACAGAGGGCTGTCTATAGCTAAAATGTCTATCCCATATCTGCCATGTTTCCTGACGAAGGAGTAGAGCTGCAAAGGAAACTCAGGAGAGATATCAGTGTCTCCATATGACAGCACAGCAGAGAGGAGCACATACTTTTGGGTGGAAATGTGACTGCTGTCCTCACCAGAAAATTACCCATGAGCAATGGCCATTTTAAAACCTACAGGACTATGGCTCACATCCTGTCTCCTTCCAACAGTTAATGCTGTTTTCTTTTAACCATGACCCCACATCAAAAAACTTCCACCTGTCTTTTTCTTTCTCCTCAGCAGACTACTTCTTTAGGCTGATTCGTTGTGTGTTATGGCCGTCAACTGATACTATTTTCAAAACTACACTTTGTGGCCTAGAGGGGCATTGGCTTTGTGTGGCACATGCAATGGCTAAGGTTATTGCTTTCCCTTTCTACCGTTCTCTGTCTCTATTCTCTCCTCTTTCTATCTCCCTCTCTCAGTTTTGCAGCCCTCTCACCTTGAAAATAACCGAAAACACCCAAATCCCTGCCTGTACCAACTGTGAATACTTCTGCTTGTTGCTCCCTAAGTGTGAAGTGAATCCCCTGTCTGCCTCCGACAAGATGTCACCATAACCACATGGTAGACAGAGGCACTTATTGTGCTCTGTGTGGAGTCAAAACCTCAACTGCCTGATTGGCACCTCATTTATTCAGCTTAATGGAAGGAGGTGGACCCTTGGGTGAAGGGAATCACGCAGATGCGGGTGAGTGACAGGGCTGCTACATTGTTATAGACAGTCCCCTGGCCTTGACTTTGTTGTACACCTGCTGCCTGCTCAAACAAGGTGGAATCAAAAAGAATCACAGAAGTAACATCTTCTTAGTTGGATAGAGTTGCTTTATATGAGGTGTCATGTTGCCCTTTTTTTCATTCATTCAGTCAGCACTAAGCGCTTTGAAAGTGGGTCAAAGAGTAGGTTAAATGAAACAAATCTACTGGGAGTTGTTAACGAGGTGAGCTAAAATATTAAAAATTGTGTAGCATCCAGCCTGGCATATGTTTGGAGGGGGTAATGTTTTAAACTGTATCACTTTAGAGCAGCTATGAGAGATGTTTTAGAATAACAATGTACTGTATCAAATGACAACGTGAAAACAATGTCAAAGTGGCCACAGGTCGTGATGAACCTATTCAAATCTGCAGCTCCCCCCAGCTTTAAGGCTTTACAGTGAGTTTTAGCTCATTGTTTAGCTGTTCGGCCCACAACTTTACTGTTTTGGTTCATTCTACGGCATCGTTTTCAAAAAGCTCTAAAAACCCACTGTACAGTAGCTGCTCATCACCAAACAGCAGAGAGACAAGCAGCTGGCAAACAAACTCATAGACGAGCGTTTTGCTGCTCAAGTGTTAACCAGGATTAATTATGTGAACCAAAGCTACAATGAAAAATCCGACGACCTAGTCTCCAAGATGAAAAGACCAAAACTATATAAAAAGTAACATTTGATTCTATTGGAAGGACTGCTATTATAAATTGTACACACATTGCAATCACCAAATCAATATATATATATATATATATATTTTAGCAATGTGAGGTACTACATCACAAACCTTAGGCAATGGCTGAAGTTATTAAAATAACATCCATGTTGCACTCATCACTGTGATGAGTGCTAATTAGTAAATTTTAGCATACTAAAATGCAAAATCGGGGTGAATTAAACAACATAACTGCAAAACATTTGCATGTTAGCATTGTCATTGTCAGCATGCTGACCACTGCTGCGCCTAAGTATACATGGTTGTAGACTCTTGTGTTGTTGCAGTCTATAATTTTAGAATATTAGATATGATAAATGCAGATAATGCAGTCTATTCATTGTAAATTTAATTTATCCCACAAATAGCATAGGTAGCATAACTTTCAATGTTTCATTGTCATCATGAGGGACATACAGTAATTGATTACTCCTGTGATGTTTCTACTCTCCAAGTTTCAGGAGTCACTTGTAATAAAACTTTAGCTATTTCGCTATTGCTGATAATTCTATAGCAACTTAACTCAGTAGAATTGGAACTCAGAATGATATCGATTTGCTCAGCAGATATTTTCAACTGAAACCTTCTTTTGTGAGAACACTGTTTCAAGTCAAACTGATAAATACATAATAAAAGCATTTAACGAGAATAATAAACCCCTTGTCACTTATTTTTGATGATCTTCAAACTTCACCACTTTTTAATTTAGTGTATGAAAACTCAAAGGAAAGTTATCACTCAATAATTCCTTTCATTTCTGGAAGAAAGTCTTCACTTTGAGTTTGTTGTTCCACATGTAACTTTTCCCCTCCGACACCGGAAAGACAGTCTTCTACAACAAAGTTGAATTGCGACCAATTAGTGAGGGAAAGTTGCCATGAAGAGGCAAACACACTGCTGTTGAGCTGTTGAGCTAAATGACTGCAACAAAACGCATCAATGCACACACACTGACACAGGCTGTGTGTTCACAAAGCTGTTTTCCCCAAATATTCCACTTTGAACTCTGAGACTGGTTATGTATGATATAAACTCACATTGCCTTGATGTCAGTGAACCAATCACGTGTACGTACTGCTATGGAAGTGAACACTATTCTTAATATGGCTGTTAACATGCTATTAAATGTAATTTGTAAAGTTGTCAAAGCATACCGCCAAACTGAAGAATTTGTTTGTGATTCTGTTACGGTAGGCTGGATCTGTCATGTCACAAATGCTCTGCCTAAACAGGCTGCTACTGTGGAAGAGTTAAAAAGCTTTTCTGACAGTTCACGCTTTATGTTAAAATTACTGCTCGCTTTCATCCCCATGTGTAATTTCAATTCTGTGGCTCGCTTGCTTGCGTGCTGCACACATGCACACACACACACAATTTATGTATTTATTCATTTCCTTCACAGCTTGTTCAACGCGATTTACTCATCACCCTCTCTTGACGTGTAAGGCTGTGGTTTTTAATTATTCATTCTGCAATATCTAAAGTAGATATATTCCAGCACTTTTTTGCAGGCAACCTCAGCTTAAACCGCAGTAAAATGGTGGACAATTTGAGTTAACAAACAACTTCTACAGGGTAGTAATATCTGTTTTAGCAGCCTGGCCTCCACTTATTTTCGTGATTTTGACACGGTGGAGTAAATCACTTTCCAATGAGATAAACTCACAGAACATCCAAAAGGCAGCAATCTTTTCATTAGTTTGTGGGTGATAAGTTAGCTTTCACAAGACATGGCAAAGATACGCCTCCACAGCCCTCTGTGCATTTTGATAACCACTTTAATGCTTCATGTGAAAGAGAGAACAACTGCCTGGAGCTCACAATGGGCCCTGTGAAAAATGATGTGTAAGCGTCAATTCAGTACAACAATGTATTTACTGAGCTTCTTGTAACAATTACACAACTGGGGAAGAGAAAGGAACAACTTTAAGCTTCTTAAGCCCTGCTAGCGGCACCTAGAGGTTGCACTGTGTATTACACATTACAAATCCAAAGTATTGGACAGAACATGTAGCATATTCACAATTTTGTTTTGAGTGTTGCTGGAAGAAAAATAATGGGGTTTTAAAGATGCTTTCACACCACAAGCCATTCTGCTTACAATGAAAGTAAACAAAACTGCACATATTGTAGGTCCAGTCCGATGCCAAACGTCCTCAACTAACTCCATCCTCAACTAGCCATCTAAAGTTTAAAACTTTGAATGTTCCAAACAAATCATTTGTAAATGCTACCACTGTGCAACTTTCACCAAAATGTAGACCGAGTGACCGGAAAAGTTATGATGCTTGGAGCTAGCAGCTGGCTGTCCATCACTCCGTTTTTCTCCAAAACTGTAAATCTAATTAAACCCATATCCTCCCACATTTTTTCCTCAGTTACCACTAAACTTGCTACAATGCATCTTCAGGCTGTCTTCTACTTATAGGGCATGGTCACATATAAGTGAATGTGTGCTGCATGTGGGCGGTGCAGAGTATGTCACACACGGAAATTAGTTTGCTGGTTTGTCATCCGTTTGAGGGGTCAACAACACACGTCTTTGCTAGTGGTTGAGGCTGCGACTTCGCCAGTCAAAGTTCCCCAAAGTTAAACTTGATGTGAAGTCAAGATGCAAATTTGCTTTGCCACTGGAAGCAAATGTTTTATTCACTCCATGAAAGTGAATGGGAGGCAAATATTCACCAATGTTGATTTTGTGTCTGTGTGGCTGTGCCCTTATGGAGCAATCAGTATTTGTCAAAATAAATTATAGACATCTCTATGACCTGCATGGGCCATGTAGCCCAGAATCAATCTAATCAAAGTTTTGTTCATGACTTCTGTCTCTGAACTGGTTTGTTATGGTTGGTTATGTGGAAACTGGGAATCAGAATTTTGTGCTTACTTGACGTGCAGGGACTCGATGACTTGTTTGATTCTAACCACAGTAACTAGTGACTAGCCTGAGATTTGATGTCATGGTTTGAGAATTTAGCTTATTTCCTGTTTTATTTTGAAGTTTTTCTCATGTGTCTCGTCCTGCTTCACACTTCCTGTCCTTGGCCTAAAACCAAAAAAACAAGCACCAAAGCTTTGTAAATCTGTAGGGAACTGCAAAGTGATAATTCTCTGTTTTTTTTTATTACGAGCGACCTTTTATCATAATTTTCATTTGATCCATCGCTACAATAATTCCTTCAATTATTTATCAGTGCTGCTTTAAATTCTGAAAGGTTTCTAATTTCCTTGGGAGCATGAATGCTGTCAATTTAATAACAATCTGCCTAGCAGATCTTGATCTTGTGTTCAGAGTAAACATTAAAAGACTTTGTCCTCTTTAGAGCATAAATGTACTCAGTAGATATAAAGGCATTTTTTGCCACCAGAGGGGAGGTAATAGTGTCCCAAAAACCTTTGCCTTTATTGTATTATCCACATTTTACAGAAATGCAACCATAATTTTTCTAGATACCCTGTTTTGGAGAGAAGCTTGATGGAAGGGTCATCAAAATCAGACAGCAGCCAACCTTATAGGATAATAAATATTCATGCCACATTTCAATGAGCTGTATCAAAATCTGGCTGAATTGATTTCATATCCATTCAGCCAGATGTTGATACAGCTGCTTTGGACCAGAGTGTTAGTTGACAGACCAAACATACCAACCAACTTACAGGGCACAAATATTTAGGAATTCAAGAAGCAAACTGGTAAGTTCTCAAAAGCAACATCTGCAGCAGGTGCTGCTAGCAACTTTCAGATGTAGCACTGAGCGCTAACATGTGCAGCAAAATAAGCGCTGTTGATGATCATGGCGAAGGTAATGATGATGGAAACTCCCCTGTGATGATTGTGATGATGACAAAATGGACTTCAGGAGTGCTTAAAGTTAAGACAATAGACATCAGTCGCGGTCAGTGGCAGTGGAAGCTGTCTGTGTTACGCTGTCTTCGTGGAGATATATTTCTTTTCTTACAGAACTTTTGCAGCACAACAGAGCTTGGTGAAGACCTGCAATCAAGGTAGGTGTGAAAAAGGAACATGAAGGGTGATGGAGGGTAAGGAGGGCCACATTCGCCTTCGGCCCATAAACACTGTGTTTGCCCCTGGCTGTGCTGCATCTTGCATTTCTCTGCTTTAAACACCTTGCATTTGAGCATTTGCCTCGAGCACCCCAAGTTGAAACAAATTCAGCTCATTGTTTTTGTTTTTGTTTTCCCTGACCACCAGTTGTATTAATGCAGAGATGAGCCTTCTGGTGGAACTACAGCAGTTTGGAAGCAAATAAGAGTTGTTTTGTAAGCATTCTCCTATTTTATTTAATACTTGAGCAGCCCAATTGCACCAACCCAGCACAATAATAAACAGCAGCTGGCTGTGTGACTGACAGCAGATTGTCAGCTATTCTGTAGTCGCCTGGCAACAGGGAAACAAAACCACAGCACAATGCAAAATTTGTATGTGGTATATAGTAATATGTGGTATATAATTGCCCCCCGGGGACAAATAAAGTTTCTTGAATTGAATTGAATTGAATAGTAATATGTGGTATATAATAATATGTTTTATTTCTGTGTTCTTAACACAAAGGCAGTACAGCTCAGTGTGTGCTGCTCAACCTTTAGTCTGTGTGCCTATAGGTCTACAAGCAGCTGCTCTGTGAGCTCCTGCTCTGTTTACACTGCGACCGTCACTGGGAAAGGTGGTTACATCATGGACAATTAATTATAATGGAATTCACCAGCCCCTTAGTGATTACTTTTAATGATAATGAGGTTTAATCACTCTAATACCATCATTATTAAATTATGACGAGAGTCCTTATTAGTTAAACATGAATACATTACATGTTATTCTTCATTTCATCTGCTGTACAATACTCCATTGTTATTTGTTAAAATCATTAAGGTGTACTTAAGCCAGCTTACAACCATATCCAATGTCTCGTGATTGCATTAATTGCCTCATTTGAGGAGCCTTTCAAATCAATGTTATTCCATCTTCATGGTAGATTATAAGTCATATAATTATAAGTATTCGATAATTAATCCATAAACCTGAAGGCGACATAATTTAATTTGTTCATTTTTAACGGGGGGATGGTGGGGGTTCTCCCACACCACCAACCAATATACACATCCATTACATCAAACATCTATAGTCATAACAATATCTGTAGTCTGCCCTAATAAGGCTGGTGGCGTGGTCTGGGGGTGTATTTCCAACAGCACATACACTACTGAATATAGTAGAAATATCATATGAATATCATAGGAATACAACACATTCCTATTTGTCACTTTGATCATGAAGGTGACATTACTCTTTAGAGTATATAGGCTACAATACAGTATAGAATTGAGTTTTTATAATATATAGAGAATATTATAGATCAAAGACAAAACTGACAGCAGGGCGGGACTGAGAGAAAAAGGTGCAATTAAAAATCTGTCTGCTGTTTCAGCACCATAAACAATGCTATTTATCAATACACAGCACAGTTAGGCTACTGATATTTCAGAAACATGGTCAGGGCCCTAGATAACTTGGGAAATAAAACCCTCAATCAGATAAAGGATCAATGAGGGAGGCAGACTAGACTAACAAATTAAATAATCAGTCTGCCGCTGCACTCTCTATGCTACTAGGGGATGGATAGGAGGGTATGGCAGGTTAACAAGGGGTATGCATTATGGACTTTTTGCCAACAAGAGGGAAAGCATTCCTCCCTCGCCCCACCTCAAGACGACATTTATTCTTGGACAAACATAATGTAAAGTAGTAGTTAACTTTCCCAGTTCTCATGGTCATTTTTTATGTTTTTTTTGTGTCACGTTGAGCTTCTAAAACTTCTTATGTCCTTTAAAACTTCCCACCCCAGTGATCCCTCTCCCAAGATCTTTCATATTGTCTCGCAGCACATAGGAACAGATGTTCAGAAATTATGGAACTACTGTGATTGCTCTGAGGACGTACAAAACAAAACGGTTCTCGGAGAAGTCAGCAATTCTCTAACATATTGTGCCTCGAAGCAGAGGAAACTGAACACCACAGAAGACTGTATGTTGTACCCATTATTTTTTATGACTTAAACACATTTAGAAGTATGTACTGAGTCATCCAACACTGAGGATTATGTTGTCCCTCGCTGCCATCGGCTGAGCAACAGTAAGCCCTGTAGCAATCAGTTCAGGATGCTTTAGCATCAGCCTTACCAAAACTTGAGACTTCCCAGACTTTTCTGCTGGTGTCCCACAGTATATCAGACCTACCTATGCTGTAATGAAAATCCTTGAAGGCTTTACAGTGGATGTATAACACCAACCTCCTGCAGCCTTACCCAGTGTCCGAGACTGGCAGGCTTTACTAGCCAATGACAGCATGGTCATTTGGTGAAGCACTTAAAATGACATTTTCCTGACCTCTATGTGGCTCAGCACCACAAAACCGAAGGCCCAGTCGCACCAGAAAATGGCACAGTGAAATGAACTTGTGTGTCTTCACAATATATTTAGTTCTAGAGGCTTGGGGCTTGTGCACTAGTTGCTAGAATGCTAGCAATTTGGAAACATGCTAGTACTAATAAGTCCCAATAGCTTCCCCAGCTTCTTTCTATTTTCTCACTCTGTTTGTACTGCCCAGGCATTTAGTTTACTGGAGAGTCTCACAAGCTTAGTAATTGGTAATTGGTTGCAAAGAGAACAATGAGTTTTTTCAAAACATGTAGAGTATTTGTACCAACGTACCCTGTCTCATAACTGCTGCAAACCAGCAGTTTGTACTCCAGCAGAGGAGGTTAACTAAAAGTGCATGCTAATAGGCCACGACATCTTCCTCTATTTTGGACTCTGCTCGGCTCTCAGTTCCCCAAAAGGTCAACACTGTCAAGAGAACTTGCTATTGGTCAGCAGTGCACATTCACTGCGATTCCATTAGAATGAATTGATTTAGCCAGAAAGTGTTGCTGTTATTAACACTGGTGTGATCCCCTTTAGGGGGGAGTGGATCGCTGCTGTTCAACGCGTCAGACTTTGACATGAGAGAGGGCCTCCTGTTTCTTAACAGCCAGTGTTGGTTTCTTTAGCCATGACCACAGTCTTTTTACTTACCTTAATCAAACTGTCACCATAATTATAGAGATGTCAGATCACAAGACTCTTTTGTTCCCTTTCGTGCAGTGTAGATCCACTATGAAGGGATTGCTTATCGGCAAATATGAACACAAAAACACAAAAAAACGTAAAAAAGGATTTTTCTCATGTCAGTGTCTATATCCTCTTTGGTACAAACTGAAATGTAAAATAATGATATCTTCTACTTTTGTACATGCCCTCATACTTCTGCTATTATTCACTACCGTTATTCTTGCTTTGATCATTACATGAAGTGTTTTCTTTGTGAGCCACTGACAGCTATATTAACATGTGAGCAGTCTGTAACTTGTGCGAGAATGGAATTGTAACACCTCCAAATAATGTGAAACAAATTTTGGTTGTAACCAAATTTTACTTGCAAATAACTAAGATTGGCTCGTAAGAGTTACTGAAGAGCTCTGGTAGCTCAGTCTCCAGATGCCTTTACAGAAAATGTTAGACATAAGGTCTAAAACAGGCCCACAATAGAAGATACCACTCAAAACATTACAAATGCTCCCATATAAAAACAGATGGAAAGGGTTTGAAAACAAATCAGAAGACACCAGGCAGCAAGTGCAAATAAAAAGAGGACTATTTTCGAGGGTTTATCAATACCTTGCCCGTGGCAGAGCACTCTCTCACTGTTGGTGTATTCAAGGACACTCCAATATCTTACAACTAGCTGCCAAGTACTTTTAAATGCATAGCAATGAAGTCACATTACTGTTTTCACATCATCCATGTTGGTTCATTGCAGAGGTTTTCAAAGTGGGAGGGGGGCCCTCCGCAGGGGGGTTGTCCTAATAGTTCCAGGGGAGGCTCAGTTAATGGAAGTCAAAAAATATTACACTGAGTGTTAGTAGTTATTAAAGTAGTTATCAAAAAGACATCACACAGAATTGCCTAAGTGTGTGTGTGTGTGTGATTTGGTTAAAGAGATTTTTCTTTTTGAGGAAATTACTGTTTTTCCCAGAGTCAGAAACCTTAGAACAGAACCAAGTGTTATGTATTTGTTGTAGACTGAATTTATGTCAAACAGCAATATTAGGCTATGTTGGCTCAAGTGCCCATGGGATCAAATAACATAATCATGATCCTATCGGCATCAGGAATTGTCTAAGGGGAGGCCCACATTCTCAGACTTTCTATTTATCTTGAATGCACCACCAGGGAGAGATTCAAAATGATGAATGTTGAAGGCAGTGTGACTTAGAGTCTGACTAGAGAAATACGACTGGTCATTCAATGAGATGGCTTTTGATATCACAGTCAAGTTTCAAGGGTCTGCAAGTTGATTGTTCATGGAGAGAACTGATCAAATGAATTGAAAACAGTGGCTGCCTAACAGACCACAACAATTTGACTTGGCATACTTTAAGTTGGCAAAGCACAGGAGCTACTAATCACATTAATGATGGCTTTGCTCTATTCAAGTGTCCCAGTGAGCTTGATCCAGTGAGCCATGCACAATACTAGGACCCCGAAACTCAGGCAGTTAAATGGAACTCAGCTAGTATAAAGTTAGTTTATTTTTACTGTTTATGTATGTTCAGTTTTATTTCTACACATAATGCATCAAAAAAACCCATCCACAATTGTTAAAAACAGCCACAGTTTCAAGAATGAGTCAATCTAATTCATTTCCGTCCACTCTGCCTGGACGTCTTTTGATTATCAAAAGCTCTGGTAGCTCTAACTGGAGGTACTTCCATGTGACAGAAAAGACTGCACCCTCTTTTTCATTATCATTTTCGTGATTAAGTGCTGATGCTCAGGTGGGGGAGAAATTATAATATTCTGAGGGTGGCCAGCTGCTGGTCTATTTTTGCCCAACACTTACCATGCTTTATGAACATAAATTTTTGCCGCATTTAGCAGCACTTTCCTTCTGGGCTTTTCTCCTCATAACGTGCTCCCTCTCAGCTCCACCTTT